>VMDO01037494.1:0-14258 GCA_007922755.1 Pedetes capensis | reverse complement strand
GTAGATACCAATGAAGTCCATATGGTCTATGATTTTATTTAAATCCAGTGATGCATTATTGATTTTTGTGTTTAAGATGATGAGTCTTTTGCTTAATGTGAGGGATTAAAATCCCCAATAATTATAGTATCTAGATTCATAAAGTTCTTTAGGGCCAATAACAATTGCATTATAAAGTTAGTGCATCAATATACTATGCATATATTTAAAATCATTATATTTTATTGGTTGATTGAACCCTTTATTAATAAATAGTGGCTTTTTTGTCATGCTCAATTAACTTTGGACAAAAGCCACCTTTGTAAAATATCAACATAGCAACATTTATTTTTTTATTAGGGCCCCACAGTTGATAAATTTTATCCTACCCTCTAATTTTCAGTCTATGTAGATACTTACAAAGGAGATGAATGAGATGTGTATATTCAAGGCAGTAAGTAATTGAATCATCTTTCTTTACTTAGTCAGCCAATACAGATATTTTAAGAAGAGAGTTCTAGCCATTAACATTTAGGGTTATAATTGAAAAGGAACTATTGTTTTGTATAATATTGTTACTTCTTATTCCCATTGATTTAAGTGTAAGTTGATCATCAAAATTTCCCATTTTCCTGTTAGAGGTTTTCTTCTGATCAGTATTGTTGAATGTGTATCCCCCTTTCTTCTTCAGTATGTAGGAGACCTTTAAGAATCATCTGGAATGCTGGTTTAGTAGTTTTATATTGTATAAGTTTATAGGTATCTTGGAAAATCTTAACTTGTCCATTTAACTTAAAGAATAATTTTGCTGGATAAAATATTCTAGGTAGACCATTATTTACTTTTAAAAATCCTAAAACACCTCACTCCATGATTTCCTAGTTTTGAAGTTTCAGACAAAATATATGATGAAATTCTAATAGTTTTACCTTTCTTCGTAAGCTGACATTTCTGTCTTGCAGCCTTTAGAATAGTGTCTTTGCTTTGTAACTTTAATAGCCCAAATATGATATGACAAAGCAAGTTTCTGCATTGATCAAGTTGATTTAGAGCTCTGAATGTCTTTGTTGCTTGAATATTTATTTCTTTATTTAAATTTGGGAAATTTTCTAGTAAATATCTTTTAAATATTTTCAAATCCTTTAGTTGTAATTTGAGCACCTTGTTGAATACCATGGAAACCTGAGACTTCAATGTCAAATGTTATCTCATGAGTCTTGGAAGCTGGGGTCAAATTGTCTCATTTTTTTTCATTAGTAGTGTTAGAGTAGATTAATGCTTTGACCTGATCCTCTACCCCTGATATTCTATTGTCTATGTAATTCAATCTATTTCTGTTACTACCCACTGTGACTTTTATTTCATTTATAGTATGTTTCATATTTAGGATTTCTTTTTTTTTAGGTTTTAATTTTTGAATTTAATTTTTCTTCTAGATGATAAACCTTCTCCAGAACCTTAATAGCTGCTTTAAGAGCATCCATCATATTTATGAATAGGCTTTTAAATTCCTTGTCTGGTAAATAAGGCATTTCGGAGTGTTTATCTTCAATTACCAAAGAGTTGTGATCACGTTGGGGTGATCCATCCTCTTGGTGTTTCATTTTCCATGTGCTCCTTGTCTGAGACTTAGGCATCTGTTAGAACTGTTACAAGGGATGTAACTATGTTAACTCATTGAGTTCTTGAGGTTTTTATATAGTACATGTGAAGACAATGGTCAGAATACTACACTTATTTATGGACAATGTGATCTGGAGAGCTGAGAGGTTTGTAAAATTTTTGAGTAGCACTTAACCTGTGTACCATTATGTCCAGCAGCAATGTTGCTTGCTCCGAATTATCACTTGCATTTCATAATAATAATTGAACTCTTGCTTATAGACTCTAATCAAAAATAAGAGTTCAATTACATGATTTTGCTAAGCAGATTAGGAGAATCTCACAGAGGCTATTACCATTCTGCCATCTTGCTAGGGACTCTAGCAAGAGTTATTTTTAATTTTGAAATGAACAATTAATTATGTATATTTATAACATTATTTTCATGTACATAAATTAACATAATTCCAGCCTTATGCAGAAAACACATTTTAGGCTTGATTATATACCTATATCAATGATTTAAGAAACTTAAATATTTGTGACTTTGTGGGAGGCCCCCAAGATTCCTGCATCTGGGTTTGATCATGTCATGTTTATTGTTGGTAGGGTTTTCACTTGTTTTGATACAAGACAATACAACAAAAGTGAAGATTGTATATATATATATATATATATATATATATATATATATATATACAAATATATGTATATGAGTGTGTATATACATATGTGCTGGTATTTAGCTCAGTTGGTAGAGCACTGCTCTGCAGTCTCTGAGGTCCTGAGTTTGATTCCCAGCACCGCAAAAATGGGAGAAGGACGTGGCAACCCACTCCCAAGGCAATCCCAAAACAATCTGCCATTGAAAATGCTATGAGCATCACTATGAGTCGGACACGACTCGACGGCACCTAAAAACAATATACATATGTACGTACATACACATATGTATATATGTGTGTTCGTGTGTGTATATATATATATATATATATATATATATATATATATATATATTTAAGATGTTTAAGATGTCAAGTCATTTGACTTTAAGTTACTCAATAAAATTATTATGGATGGTCTGACCTAATCAATGTGAGTCCTCATCTCCCAAAAGCTGATAGTTAGACCAGCCACTATTCTCTCTCGATGCTGGCCTTGAAGAGGCAAGCTATCATAAATTACACAGGTAAAAATAAATAAATCTTGCCAATAATCTAATAGAACTTGGAAATTGATTCTTTCCTCAATGAATCTCCAAATGTGAGTGCAACATAGCCGACTGTTTGCTTTCAGGCTTGTGATATTAAGAGGACTCAAAAATGTGTGTTTAATTACATTAAGAAGACTTTAAGGGAAATATATATCTGATGCAACTAAGAGGTGCTTAATTATACTCATCATTTATTTTTAAGTCAGTTTCAAGCAATGCTATATTGGGTAAGATATTTCCCCACTCTGTACATATGTTATATTAATTGTAAAATTGTACAAACGATACCACATATATCATATCTTTGCTGTTCAAAATCTAGTATTCTATGTCGAAGTTATATTCTTTGTGATATGATTCAAATAGGGATCTTTCCTTTTGAAATTGAGGCAAGTATATTATCTGAAAAGTAGTGGCCCTAAGTGCATAGTTATTTAACTTTGGCATAGGAAACACTTTCTGGTGCTTATTAAAAATGATAATCCAGGGATTTGTGGGTTCCACTTACAATAAAGACACAAGTTCTTTCTTTTGGAAAGACATACCTCTAACACTTAAAGTGCCAATAACAATCTTCAAATTCACAATTTTTCTTAAGCCTATAAGAAAACTCCCCCATGTGTCTGTCAGCTTGTTTTGTTATGTGGGCTTACATGTTGCTGTTCTGCTAAAAGCTGTGCCACTGATATTTCAGGTATCAGCATGGCCACCTATGGTGGACAGGTTTCAGCTGAGCTTCCCAACTAAGACAGACCAGGGAGAAGGACCCGCCAGCCCACTCCTGAAACAATTAGCCATTGAAAACTCTATGAATAGCAGAGAAGCACTGTCAAATATAATGGCAGAAAATGAGCCTCCCAGGCTAGAAGGCATTCAAGAAAGGACTGGGGAAGAGTTGTCTCCTCCAAGTAGAGCCAACCCTATTGACAGAAGTGGAATAAAGTCCCTGGGACCTCCATTTGCTGTTGCATGACTCAAACTAAGAAGAAACACAGTAGCTGCATGCTTAGTAGTGCTTTGTTTTGCTGTACTTAGTGCCTTGAATGCACCCAACAACAACAACCTAAGAGAATGGGTGTCATAGACAACCAGTTAACCTGAAATCAATGGAGCATGGGTAATTACAGAGATAGATAGGAACAGGCAATAGTTTACCTAAGACAGGCACTGCCAGATTAGACAAAATCTTAATGAATTGCTAAAGACTGTGTTTGGGTCAACAATGGAATAAAGAACACTTGGATTCTGTAGACAAAAAGGGATTTTTTACCTAGTTTTATATCTAATTATATTTTATATCAATTATATAAATATATATATAATCCTATTATATTGTCTACAAATATCATACTATACACAAGAAAGATTAAAAGAAGGTAGAAACCTTGAGAAGCAGTCTTTCAAATTTCAACCATGAAGAAAGAAGTAGCAGGCTTTGCAGGATGGACTACTTGCTTGTTTAGTTCAGGTTCTTCTTCCTGTCCTATGGTAAATCATTCACATGCTCAGAGAAGGGCAACAAATATATATATATAGATAGATAGATAGATACATAGATAGATACATAGATAGATACATAGATAGATACATAGATACATAGATACATAGATAGATAGATATAGATATATATATTTTTTTGGTTTGTTTTTAAGACAAATCCAAGAAGGAGAGAGAGCCAGATGGAGTAAAATATATACTTGATGAAATAATGGCTGATAATTTTTCAAAGTCCTTGATAGACATCACTACATGTATTAGTTTTCTGTTGCTGTGACTGAAATATCTGATAGAGACAACTTAAGAAGGAAATAGTTACATTGGTTCTGTTTTCAGTTCAGTGCATAGTAGCAGGACCATATGGTGGAAGCTCTTTACATCACCACAATCGGGAGCAAAAGTGTCAGGCTCTCTAGGGACAAGGGGCCTGGTAACTGTCAAGAGCCCACCTCTAGGGGCCTACTTCCTCCAGGTAGGCCCTATCTCCTAAAGGTTCCACAGCCTCCCAAATTAGTGCCACCAGATGGGGACCAGGCATTCAAAAAGGAGCCTTGAGGGACATTTTATATTCAAATCATCACCTTATTGATGCCAGAAATTCAAAGAGGAATATCAAACAGAAAAACTGATAAATAAAATTACAAAACTAGGTAGATTATATATGAAAGCCCATATAAGAAAAAGCATGGAAAACTAATGAAGTAAGCAAAAGGAAGGGAAAGTTATAAGAAAAAAAAGATAAAAATTGGAGCTGATATTTTGTCAGAATTAATGTAATTCAGAAGATACTGAAATGATATATTTGATCTTTTGAGAGATAGTAATAGTCAAAGCAAAATTATATTACTTGTGAAAATATCTATTTCAAAATAAAATAAAGTTACTCTAAGATTGACAAAAATGGAGATAATTGATTAATAGTATACCTTGCTTACATTGAAAGAAAAAGAAAATTATTTAGGCAAAGGAAGTATGAGACCAAAGATAAATTTGAATCTACATAAAGAAATAAAGAGTACTTGAAATGGTATAAATGAAGGTAAACACAAAACTCCTTTATTGTTACTGTTTTAACTCTAAAGATTACAATCCAATGCAAAACTTGTAGCAATGCATTGTATTTATAATACACTTAAGAGTAAAATGTATGTTAAAACATATATTACAAGTGTAAAATTTAGCATAAGTGGTGGAAGGAAGAGTTTTCTTTTGCATCAAAATTTAATATTTTGGGTACTCATGATGTAGTTAGTTGGCTAGTATGTGCAAAGCCCTGGACCTGATCTGATCCCCCACACTACCAAAAAAAGTAATCTTTATTTTATTCATTGAAGCAAGAAATATGAATGTGTAGAGGAAGTTTTCAAATACAGCTTCTTTTGGAGATGTCCTATCTAAGCTAATAACTGATTTTTAATAGCACACTTGTAGTATAGATATTTCAATTTCTGATCAAGTGATTACTTTGTTTTTCAGAATTGTATAAATGTGATAACCTCACTCATCATAGTAGTTTGTATAAATTAGTTCTCTAAGAATAACTCAAAACTTTATATTAGGATGTCATGCTTTGGTAGAATCTGTAATAATCTGGCTCATTGGAAACCTGAGTTCATGACCCAAATATGATGATAACCAAGATTGTGATTTGAAGCAAGTGATTTAGCTTCTTTGGGACTCATGTATCAATATAATGAGTGTATCTTCATTAAAAACTCTCTAATATCCCATATATGGGAGAAGGACTTGGCAATCCACTCTCCAGGCAATCCGGAACAATCAGCAATTGATAACCCTGTGAGAGTCGCTATGATTCAGACATGACTCAGCCCCTAACAACAACAATATCCCACATATACCTAACATTATGTAGTGCAAAAAGGTAGACAGTAATTAAAATTTCACATCTGAGACTATAATATAGTTATACATAGTAATTATTTAAAAAATCAATCCTCAGAATTAAAGCATGTTGGAGAAGGTGAACAACAACCCCTTAAAAGGAATAGGCAGGGCTTTGAAATGCCTGCAGCTGTAGCCCTGCGGCATTCGATCCCCTCAGATCTCGAAAGCTAAGCAAGGTCGGGCTTGGTTAGTACTTATATGGGAGACCACCTGGGAACACCAGGTGCTGTAGACTTGGGAGATGGACTGGCAACCCGCTCCCAAAAATCAATCTGCCATTGAAAATCCTACTAACAGCAGAGAAGCACTGGCAATAATGTTTCCCCTGTTGCATGTAGGTTTGCTATGAGTCGGATACCGACTGCACGACACACAACAGGGCTTTGAAACACATTATTGACATCTATATCTACATCACAAAATTGATTCTTAAATAAGAGTATACACCTTCCAGCTTTCATGGAATACTACAGTTTGTGAACTTATCTGGAGAGGTAAGATATGTGACAGTTCTCAGATTTATATTGTGCAAATGTTGATCAGTGGCAGAAAGTATATTTGAGGTATAACAAATATTCCCTCAAATGACCTTTGACTCAATACTAGGAAAATTGGATTCAAGTTTTTCTTAGTAAAAATTTCTCAAGAATCTATCAGTGCAAAGATTTTTTTTAAATGAAGAATACTGATCACAGAGAAGAAAAAGAACTGACTCAAATTGTACAAAGATGGAAGGAACAGCATAACTTTAACAGAATGTCTTCACAGATACCAATGAACTGGTCAACTCATCAACTCTATCTCTGTAGACTGCCTCTTATCTGTATCATTGTATTTATTGTTCTATTATGGGCAGTCATGGTATTGTAAACAGTTTCTCAAGACAGCCTTAACTTATTTAACAAATATTGACTGGGTGCTATGCTAAGGATTGTTGTAGGGGCTCAGGATATAATTAAAATAAAGTTTTTATTTTCCTCCTAGAACTTAAGTTCTAGAAAGGAGAAATGGATAGATAGATAGATAGATAGACAGACAGACAGATAGATAATTTCAGTACTGGGGTTTGAACCCAGGGCTTCACACATGTTGCACAAGTACTCTACCACTGAGCTATACCCCAGCACCTTATTTTATTTTATTTTATTTTTTAAATTGTGAGACAGAGTCTCAATAATTTGTGTAGGCTGCCTTTAGCCTCAAATTCGTGATCCTCCCAAGTTTCTCCACAGTCACTTCCTCAGCCTCCCAAGTTGTTAGCATTGCAAGCATGTGCTGTTGCACCCAGCCTTAGAATAAATAATTCAATTTAAAAATCCAGGTAATGGACAAACTCTAAGGAGAAACATGGCCAACATTCACAGAGGAAAGATAATTTTTGCTGAGTTCTGAGTAATAACAAAGAGAGAGTACTTCAAAATCCAGTGAAAGGATATTATAGGAAGATAACACAGGATGTTCAAGTGGCAAAAACCATGAATGGGGGAGGGTATTGGCAGAAGAGCACATTTGAGACTCTGACCTGGGGCAGACCAAACAGTGCCTCATCAGTTTGAGAACATCAGATTTTACTATAATTGGAAACCATTGAAAAGCTTTAAACAGGAAATCAATTATGTTACTTGAATAATGCACCTCACTAGAAGGGTAAAGTCAGGGATGTGAGAAGTGGAAGCCTTCTATTAAAAACATACAATAAGAATATTTGCATACAAAAGAGAGCGCTATTATCCACAAAGATGCAGGAGCAAAGCAAAACTACTGACACAGCCTCCAAACAAGCAAAAATGTGATCAATATGTTTAGTTTGTACACTAAAGCCATCATATTCTTCAAGGGGGGGGGCCTCATGTCTTTCTTTCTATAGTAAAATTTTCTGTTTATAACTTATGTTTGTTTTACAGTTGTTTCATATTTTAAATGTCAACTTTACATTTATTGCTTATATATTTCCATATGCCATTTGAATATGTGTGACTAATTTTCAGATAATTCTTCACATTTCAACGTTTTGTCACTTTTGTGCTTTTGAATGTCAATAAAAAACATAAATTAGAAAAGCTGAAGAATAATATAACACTTAAAAGTGATGCAAAATGTAAAAAGAATCTATTTTAAAAGCAGATAAATGTATGTACATAGTTTCCTTGGCATTTCATAAAAGGACAGCTTCCTTACATGAACAAAAAGGCAATGAATATATGGCTAGCAAGATATAGTTCTGATGTTTGTTCATTAGCATGATTAGAGGAAAATATAAGTGATCTGCAGGATGAAACAAATCTTGAGCTTGCTTCTGATTTGCAGGTATAAGCCAATATTAGGACTTATACTCTGTTTTGTGCTCCAACATTATTTTTTCTCTACATATTATAGAATCATTATTAGAGTCATGCTAGCTGATAAGTACACTCATCAAAAATATGTACTTATAGGTCAAGGAAATGACCACAAAACAGGACTACAGACTTATTCTATCCATCCAACATGACTGGGAATAGGGACAAACATTCATAATCATCTGGCCTCCATATGCCACTAGGTGAGAGCTGCTCTCAGAGGTATGAATTTCAGAACCATCATGTTATGCAGGTTCACTCAGCCAGTAAATATAGCTATGCAGAGAGCAGAAATAAAAAGCTATGGTTTAAAGTTACAGACATGCATGGGAAGAGAGTGCTGAGGGCATCAAGGCAGACCACTGACATTGATTTTTATAATAACCTTCTTTATGAATTCATAAAAACTTTCATGGAAAAGATGTTAAATTTTATTTGAGGTATAACTGAGAAGAAAGCAGCAATTATTATTGTACTCTGATTATCAGTTAAGATGCCTGTAAGCTGTTTAAAATCCATTAGAGTTACTGAAGTAGACTGAGTTACCCACCCTGAGAAAGAAGAGTCTACACCTACAGTTCATAAGCAGCCAAGCAGAGGATTTAACCCAGATTTGCATCACACTACATGACAGACTATGACTGACATTTAGCTCAGTTGGTAGAATGCTGCTCTGCACTCTGAGGACTCATGTTGATGAGAAGAAGGTGGTAATCCACTTCCAAAGCAATCCCCAATCAATCATCAAAAACCCTATGAGTGTTGCTATGAGTCAGACACTACTTGACAGCACCTAAAAATCATGCATGCTAGATTTTCTCAAGTGAACGTCATGTCTAACAATTTCTACTGTTATGTTAAATCATGCAAGGAAAATACACACTAAATCTGTTGTATGATAAACCTGAAAGCTATAAAATAACTATGAAATAAATAAGGATAGTATGCCTAGGTTTCGGAGAGTAAATGAATTTCAGTCAATTTACTTCAGCTGGTGGCTGAAATTCAAGAATTCAAGTATCCTAACTCAAATTTTTATCCAGATTTCTAAAACTATGGTAATTTTGCAAAGAATAAACATCTTAGAATACATAATACATAATACAGATGAGGGTATGATTACTTGAAATAATTTTTGAGAGATAATGTAATTACACAAAATCCTTTTATTCAGACAATCTTGCTCTAAATTGTGACCAAAGTCTTTCTAGAATATAAATAGCTACATAAAGAAGGAGGACAGATGAACAGATAAATACAAGGAAAGAGATAGTGAGATGAATGGATAAGTACATGTGTATGCACACACAAAGTCAAAACATGGGACCATCAGAAGAATGCTTAACAAAATGGTCAGAAAAGACAGAAGCCAGACTTTATTGATTCTGCAGTTCAACAAGAAGCTTCTGTGTTCTTCCAAACTTAGTTCCTTATCTCTTCATTGGGCTTCTTCAAAACTGAGAAAATTATCTATTGACTCTGCTTTCCTCAGAGGAGACCAAAAATAGATGGAAGAAATAATGCCACAGAAAATAAAATTTGATAAATAAGAACTAGTATTTATAATTAGGGCATTTTCACTATATCTTTAAGTTTCTACTTGTTCAGATTTCCTTAAATTGATCAAAGATAAAGATGACACATTATTCTTTTAGTGCCTAAAATGTGCCAGACAGTACTCTTTGTTGGGGATAAAAATATAAATCCAAGTGTCAATGTATAATGAACTTACATTGTAACAGGATAGAGAAAATAAATTTGAAAAGTATATAGCATATGTAGTCAGATAGTGATATAAAAGGGGGAAAATCCAGATAAGGATTGAAGTAAGTGTGCAAGGAAGGCAAATAGTGGTAATGCAAGAGGTAAGCAAAATGCTGACAAAAAAAGGAGTCAGAAAATCAAGAGAATGTGTAGAAGAATTATGTTCTATAAGGAGGAATCTAGGGCTGGGATTTAGCTTAGTTGGTAGAGCGCTGCTCTGCAGTCTCTGAGGTCCCGAGTTTGATTTCCAACACCCCCAAATGGGAGAAGGATGTGGCAACCCACTCCCAAGGCAATCCCAAAACAGTCAGCCATTGGAAACCCTATGAGGGTAGCTATGAGTCGGACTCGACTCGATGGCACCTAACACACACACACACACACACAAGGAGGAATCTATGTGAACCAAGGCTCTGAGATGGAAGATTTCTTAGAATCTTGAAACAGAAGGTCAAGTCCTTAGGAAGAGGGAAAAAAGCAGGAGATGAGGATGAAATATATTTGGATGGAAATAAAGATCAAGATTATGTGAGACTCCACCTTGAAGTTAGTAATACATATTCAGGAGTTCAGATTCTAATCTAAGATTGACAGAAGTCATGTGAATCTTTTGGGGAAAAGAATGAGATGATCTGATTCTTACTAACAAAGATTGCTTTTGTTTCTGTGTAGAGAATAAAATGTTTAAGAATAAGAGTAGAAAGAGGGAGCGTAATTAGTAAGTTCTTGTAGTACCAAGATGGAAGATGATTGTTTAGGATACACCATTTCTGGGTGGTTGAAAATTACTTGATTGTAAATATATTTTAAAATAGTGCCAATAAGGCATTTCATTGCTATAATGTACACAAAGACACCCATATTTTCTGGGAAACTGGTAGCCTGTCGTGGGCCTAACTGATTTGATAGATTTATTATGAAAAGTATATCATTGTTTTGATATACTTCCACTGAATTGTTTGATACCAGGTTGTTGTTATTGTTAGGTGCCATTGAGTCCAGTCTGACTCATAGCGACCCTATGTACAGAAGATCGAAACACTTCCCAATTCTGTACCAGGCACACGGATCTTATGTATGTTTAAGCCCATTGTTGCAGACACTGTGTCAATCCATCTGGTGGAGGGTTTTCCATTTTTTCACTGACCTGCCACTCTCCTTGATGTCTTTCTCAAGGGATTAATCTCTCCTGACTACATGTCCAAAATATGTAAGACACAGTCTAGCCATCCTTGCTTCCAAGGAGCACTCTGGTTGCACTTCTTCTAGGACAGATGTGTTAGTTCTTTTGGCAGTCCATATTCAATAGACGTCTCCAGCACCATTATTCAAAAAGCATCAATTCTTTTCCTGTCTCCCTTGTTCAATGTCCAGCTTTCACAACCATATCATGCGACTGCAAATACCATGGCATGAGTCAGGAGCACATTCCTCTTCAATGTGACATCTTTGCTTCTCAATACTCTGATGAAACCTTTTGCCACAGCTTTTCCCAAAGCATTGCATCTTTTGATTTCTTGACTCCTGCTTCCACAGGTGTTGATTATGGAGCCAAGCAAAGGAAAATCTTGGACAACCTCAATCTTTTCTCCATTTATTGTGAAGTTGCATACTGACCCAGTCATAAGGATTTTTGTTTTGTTGATGTTTAGTTGCAACCCATATTGAAGGCTATGATCATTGACTTTCATCAGTAAATGTTTCAAATCCTCTTCACATTCAGCAAGCAGAGTAGTGTCATCTGCATAACACAGGTTGTTAATGAGAAGCATACACTAAAGATCTCCAACTATGTCTATTATTGATAAAAATTCTGGAAATGAGAATTATGGATGTTTCCAATTGCAGAGTCATAAGAGTATGTCTATGTTCTCTCAATCTTAGTAATATTACATTGGGCAAGAAATAGATTCTCAGAGCCTCATTTTTCAGTATAAGTCAAATGATGTTATAATAATCTCACCTCAAATTTGACATAATGCCTTAAATAAACAACATCAACATCATCATCATTTGTTCCTCCCTTTTGTATTGGCCTGCTCTCTTTTTTGTAGCATCATAAGTTCTATTAACAATTTAGCTCTATTTTAAACTCTTTTGTCATTTTTCACTTGTTCTTGGTACTTAGGTATTCATTGATCATAGGGAAAACAGAGTCTCTGTTTTTTAAATGATCAATCACATAGCATATGGCTTGAATTTTCCATCATATGATTTTCATGAAAGCAAAAGCTACAATATCAAGATTAATATATATATCAAGATTTTCAACTGAAGTCTTGTCAGATTCTACATCTTTCTTCTTTCCAGGGCTATACAATCATTGAGTTACTTCTAGCATCAAGGACATGGTAAAGAAAAAGAACTGTCACTCCAATAATTAAGGGCCATATAAATGAGTGATTTCTAAAGTTTTCATTGTTTGGGAATTTTTTTGTTTTGTTTTGAGATTTATATAGACCCGGAAGTATTGCATTCAAAATACTACTTTTTTTTCCATTCCAAAACTATAATGCAATTGTTGGTAAATAAGGAAAAGGATGGCATTGTTTGGCTGGATTTCAGAGACAGGAAATGTTTGGGTGATGGCCAGTAGCATAACCGGAAACTGGAAAATAGTATTAATGCATTTTCTATAACATGAGTAATTATGACTCCTGTTCTTTAATATTGGTTCAAGCTTCTCTTAATATCTCTCTGTTTTACATGTGATTCAATACTTGGACAAACACTGCTGACTATCACAACTAATATTTGCATTCTTTTAAAAAATAAAGTCAACCATATTATATGCACTATTATATTTTTACTTTTGTGGAGGGCAAGATAATGGTCCTTGACAGATCCCTACATCTTAATTCCCAGATTAATATTAAAAGTGATTTTATTGCATCTGCTATTTTTTGAGTGTTTTTCACTCTAAACAGTAACATACCAGAATTACATGTTTAAATCCATCAGACATGTATTAAGATGTATAATCTAAGACTCTGGTAGCCTAAGAACTAACAGGAAGAATTGAAAAATGAGATAGCTTCAAACTAAAAATCTTCTGCATAGCAAAGGAAACAATTACCAGAATCAAGAGACAGACTGGAAGAAAATCTTTGCCAATTATTCATTCAACAGGCGATTGATTTCCCCAATACATAAAGAACTCAAAAAATTAAACTTCAGAAAAACAAATAATCAATGCAATAAATGTGCAAATGAGTTGAAAAGACATTTCTCAGAAGAAGACATTATAATGGACAATAATAAATGAAAAAGAGTTACTGTCCTTTGTCATTAATAAATGGAAATCAAAACTACATTGAGATTCTCTTTCACCCACTTGGAACAGCTATCATCAAAAAAATCAAACAACAAAAATGCTGAAGAGGATGCATGGAACAAAGGAAGCTTTGTACACTGTTAGTGGGAAGGTAAATTAAGGCAGACACTGTGGAAAGTAGTATGGAGGGTCCTCAGAAAACTAAAATTAAAAATACTATATGACCTAGTTATACCACTCCTTGATATATATCTGAAGGAATCTAAGTCAGCATACCACAGATACCTACACATCCACATTTATTGTAGCACTCCTCACAATAGCCTTTCTACTGAATTAGCCTAGGGGCTAAAGAAAATGTGATATATGGAGAGAATGGAGTTTTATTCAGTTACAAAGAATAACTAGATTCTGACATGAGCTGGAAAATGAATGGAACTTGAGACCATCCTATTCAGTAAAATAAGCCAGACTTAGACAAATAAATACCATAGGTTTTTTTTTCATATGAAGAACCTCAATTTACAAAAAAAAAAAAAAAGATATGAAAATGGAATGGGACTATTTGGAAAGAAGAAAGGGATTGGGAGAAAGGGGGTGAGGGGATAAGAGAGGATAATAAGAGGTGAATATGACTAAATTACATGATGTATATGGATGAAAATGTCATAGTGAAACCCATTAC
>VMDO01037493.1:0-14252 GCA_007922755.1 Pedetes capensis | reverse complement strand
TTTGTGGCCTTAGTGGTGGGTGCATCAATTTGAATAATAGTCATATTAACTGGCCTTCCTTGTAGGCGTATGGATATTATTCTATCACTGACAACATTGTATTTCATGACAGATCTTGAAATGTCTTTTTTGATGATGAATGCAACCCCATTTCTCTTTAGTTTATCATTCCCAGCATAGTAGACCATATGACTGTCTGCCTCAAAATGGCCTATGCTGGTCCATTTTAGCTCACTGATGCCTAGAATGTCAATGTTTATGCGCTCCATTTCTCTTTTAACAATTTCTAATTTGCCTAGATTCATACTACGTACATTCCATGTTCCAATTATTAATGGATGTTTACAGTTGTTCCTCCTCATTTTGAGTCGTGTCACATCATCACGTTGAGCACCCTGGGGTTTTACTCCATTTCCCTCATCACGGTAGACTCTACTTGGAGGAGGCAACTCTTCCCCAGTAGTCTTTTGAGTGCCTTCCAACCTGGGGGCCTCATTTTCCGGCACTACATCTGACAGTGTTTCTTTGCTATCCATAGGGTTTTCAATGGCTAGTTGTTTCGGGAGTGGCTCGCCAGGTCCTACTCCCTAGTCTGTCTTAGTGTGGAAGCTCAGCTGAAAACCTGTCCACCTTGGCTCTTTAGGGCTTGCCAAACTTCAATCATTTGTATACCACCTTAGAGAGTTTTACTATATTCAAACATTTACAGGAGCCATAAGTTATTGGTTTTCTTTAAACTGAACTCTAATAAGTTTTATACCTATTTCTGAATGTGAGATGCTGTGCACTGCCAGAGATGATTATTTTATGTGCCACTAAGAAAAAAATGCTACCAGATAAGCTATGATGTGACACCTCAATTTAAGACAAAATGATGAATGCTAAGACAACATCAATGTGTCTTAGAGACAATAAACTAGGGTAGCTTTCTTAACCTCATCTTAAGCAATGATATTCATGAAATACAAGTTTGATTTGTCAGTACATTTTTCTAATACCTGTTAAACACTAGTTACTACAGCAAAAGACTAAAACTGTAGCTAACGGACTAAAAATGAATATCCACATAGCAGAAGTAGCACACATACTCTACACTTGGTGAATCACTGACCTATCTGTATGGCCAATTATTTTTCAATGTCAGATAATATACATACATCTGCTTTAAATAACTACCTATTGGCATAGCTATGTGTCATACATGGAGCTCAAGCTCACTCAGTCAAGGAATGGGTTCTAAATTTAGTGTAATCAAAATGTCCCTTGAAAATCTCCTAACCCATCCATTATGTCAAGCATATATTTCTTGGTTTGTTTTTAATACACAACCTGATACAACTAGGTCTGCAAACTGCTGAACAAGACTACACGAAAAAGCAAAAAGAACACCGTGCAGAAGTTTGGTTGCCCAGACTTCTGCTTATTTACAGAATTTATTTCATATGGTCTTAAAATGTAGCCATCATAATGCATGCTTTAATATATGAGAATAAATTTGTTTAAAAATTATGAAGATCAAATGGGATAGTGGAAGATGCATGGATTAGGTTCTAGGTAGAGCTGGGTGAAGGAGGTAAACATGAAAAGAAATCCAGAAAGGATATTCTATTATGTAATTTAATCTTATATACCCAGTATGAAAGTAAAATATTTTATTTTGGATTTCACGAAAAATTGTTTAGTGAGAATATAGATAAAAGAAACTGTCTTCATGAAAAAGAAAAAAAGGAAACTGTTCTGAAAACCATTATCTGAGGTGAGAAATTTTATTCCTTAGAAAAGCCAGCTATATTTTCATCACAATGCCAGTTTTCAATATGCTACCATATAGGATTTAACTCTATAGTCCTATCAAGTTGTCATCTACAAAAGAACATTCTGATATGATGTTTTTGTGTTTCAGTGCTCACCTTTAAAATATTTCACAGTTTTAACTCTTAATTCTAAAGTAGCATCTTCATCACACACAAAAATAGTTCGAGGATGCTGCTGGAAAGCTGAAACAGTCCACATGTGATTGACTCCTTCTTCTATTGCTTTGTACAGGGCAAATGCCTTGTGTGCACCTGTTATGAGGATCATCACCTGAAAAATCATGAGTATCACTTGTTATTTAAGTTGAAACATGTTCTAAATAAGTAGGAAGCCCCATTATGAGGTATAAGTGAATACACAAAATCTATGATTATTAAGACAGTAAATACTGATTTGTAAGAGACCTTGGAGAGGGAAGAAAAAGAAGCAAAAGGGTTGCCTTACAAAAGCAGTATTATCAGTCTTCAGGAATGAAACACCAAGTTGCTCTAGTCCAGATAAGCAGTAGGCACTACTTTAGAAAAGCAAAAAAATTCTACAACAAGTATTTTAAGAGTTATCTAGAGAAGCCTGAAGATCATTTCTATGAGCATATTTGAATAAAGTTTCAAACAAAAACTGAGTGTAAAGAATTAGGGATCTACTTAAACATAGGAGCTCCTTTTTACATACACAAACCTGAAAGTGCCTTTATAAACTATGAAAAAAACTTGAGCTACTGATCCTAAATCCCTAACTGCCTATGACATAATTCAGGGAACTTATGTAAATGTGAATGTGCATGGGTCAAAATGAATCTCCTCTTTACCATCTTTTTGCAGTAAAACAATCTCATTTTACAACTCTGAATAATTACATACATTTATGTAATGTTATAAATCATTGAACAATTTTTTCTCATTACAATTGTTAAAACATAACTGTTAATTTGGTTGTAGTTCTATAATATTTAAAACAGAAATTTTGTATATGTATGCATATTTTATAACTAGATCTCCTAAACAATGAGAAAATGAAAGATTAATGGGTCAGGATATTATATTTCATTTTTATATCATAGTTCTCTATTTGATTTTCACTGTGAGGCAATGTCTTGACTAAATCAAAGTACATGAATGTATCACCTATAATTAAAAGCATTCCCATTTTAAAACAAAAATTAACTATGTTTGATAGAATAAAGTAAGCAAAACATTTAATGAACGTGTAAATAAGCTTTTCTTATTGGACATTATTAGCCAATCTTTTTGTCTCAAGACTGATATGTGTTATAGAAGGAACTAAAAACAACAATTAACAATTACATTGCACTTCCTCTTGAAAAACAAATTGTTACATGATCTGTTTTGTTGTTAGGTACTATGGAGTCATGTCCGACTCATAGTGACCCTCACAGGGTTTTTAACGGCTGTTTTGGAATTGCCTCAGGAATGGATTGCCACATCCTTCTCCCATTTTTGTGGTGCTGGGAATTGAACCTGGGACTTCAGAGCAGCACTCTACCAAATGAGCTAAATCCTATCCCTGTTATCTAACAATCAGAAAATATGAGCAAGTACTCCATCATTACTGAAGCACACACTATAAAATAGGACAGATGGCAAGAAATTTAACATCAAGTGTATATTGAGAAAAGTTAAAAGACAAGTGAAATTTATTGATAAGAAGGGGAGACTACATAATGATAGCATTTACATTATAAAGGTAGTGGAGGGAAAAGGTGCTGGTGGAAGCTTATGGTGAGATGAAGAATCAACCATTTGGTGTTTATATATGACTAAGACATAGAGACAACTTCTAATTAAGAAGAAATACCTAGAAAAAAGGAAATTAAAAAAAATTCCCTCAGAATATAATGATATTGATATGTAATTAATTCTACCACACCTGCTCTACTCTCAGAGTATTTCTCATATTATGGAAAAAGACAACCTTTACCAGAATATGAGATGCTTCCTCAAACGCAGAATGTTCACATTTAAATAATAAATTTTAGGGTATAGCTATCAGGTGATTCTTATGCACATGCTAATGTGTGAGCACAAGCGCTAAGGTAGATGTTGCAATGACAGCTTTGTGCTACTCAAAGAAATAATAAATGTATAGCAGTAATACTAATAAAAGGTTTTGAAAAAGTGATAGTTCACATTTAATCAGTCATTTCATAAACAAATAGATACTGAGTTCCAAAAACTCTAGTTTTAAACCTCTATATCCCTTCCTGGTAAAGATTTTTAAACTAAGTGTAATTTTTAATAAATGAGGAAATTAAGGTTTAAAGATGTTAAATGATATGCTTAATAAGAAACAACAAACAAGTAGAAAATACAGAATTTTTAGCTCTTATGTTTTGAGCTTTTACATTCCATACCTTAAGATGGCAAGGATGCCAGACAACTTGATATGGAAACAAGTTATTGTATTCAATGTTCAAAATTTACATGTTGTACAATATATACAAAATAAAGCACAATGAAGACAAAAAGGCAAAACTCTAGGGGAGTTGGGAAAAACTGTACAGTGGCTCTAGGAACCAAGTCTTAAGGTTAAAAACTCTCCAGGTAAGGGGGCATTTCAGAAAGTTATAGAGGGTAGTCAGTAAAAAGCAAGAAGTTTGATAAGGATGGAGCATAGGGAAGTGAAAAGAAATGACTAGAAACTGGTTGAAGTCAGACCCTTCTATGCCAAAAAAAGATTAGATTTGATCTTGTAATGGAATAATAGGGAGTCAGAGAGTTACACAGGGAAAAGAATATAGACTTAAGAGAGTTATGAAGGGCACTGGATAGTTGTTTATGCAAGTTACCTTTTAAATGGTTGGGACTTAGTGACTGATTAGATGTGGAAAAGAGGAAGAAGCTGAGAATAGCACAAATATTTCAAGCTCAGATAATTTTCATAGAGAGTGCCACTATTCACTAAGGGAAGCAATATTTAGAAGAAAGATAATTTGAGTAGAAAGATGAATTTAAATTTTGAGTCATGTAACATAAGGAGTCACTAAACATCTAGATGTCAGCAGGCAGTTGGAAATAATCCACTTTCTGCAGTTTGCTAAAGACATACATTAGCAGTTGTCACTGTATTCAGAGTAATCTCTTGGAATAGTGACTTGAATAGATACCTTGACAAGATATTGATATGTAGATGCATATGGAAAGCATGCAAAGATGTTCAATATCTTCTGTCATTAGGGAGTTACAAATTAGAATTTGATACTATGACCTAACAATTAAAACAGTCCAGATTGACAACAAATTCTGACAAGGATGTGGAGCAACCGGAATGCGCATGCATTGGTGGTGGTTATGCAAAATGGTGTAGCCACTGTGAAAGCCAATCCAACAATTTCTTATAAAACTAAGCATTATCATATAATCCCACAATAATACTCCTTGATGTTTATCCAAATGAATTTAAAACATAAAACATGTAGCTTTATTCATAATTGCTAAAATTTGGAAGCAACCAAGATGTATACTAATAGTTGAATGGAAAAGCTTGTAATATCCAAGACTTGTAATAGTGGAATATTATTTAGTGCTAAAAGGAAATGAGCTATTCAGCCATGAAAAAGCATGGAGGAACATTAAATGTATATTCCTCTGTGAAGGATAATAGTACATATTCAATGATTTGAATAATATGACATTGTGGAAAAGGCAGAATTAGGGAGATAATCAAAAGATTAAGGGTTAGACTTTATGAGGGAGGCAGAGCACAAAGGATTTTTAGGACATTTTTAGGACTTTCTCTTTGAGGCGATAAGGGCAAATGTCATTATACATCTGTACAAATCCTAATAACAAAAATAAACCCTAGTGTAAACTACGGACTTTAACTGATAATGTGTCAATGTAGGTTCATCAGTTGTAACAAATGTACAACTCTGGTGCCTACTTTTTCCTCAGTTTTGCTGTGAAGCTAAAACAGTCCCAAAAACTAAAGTTTATTAATTAAAACAAAAACACTGGCAAAAGTGAATGTATAATTAAGATAGAGAAGTTAATAAATATGATAACATATTTGCTTCAAAACAATGCTATGAAAAAGAATTAAGATAGGGCCTTGGGAAAATGAAGTCCTAAAATAGTTTTGCAGTGATTTTCTTTAGAGTCATACTGGGAATGTGACTAGATGAAAGGCATCATAATTCTACAGAAATATTCATTAAAAGAAATGAATCAATATTTAAATAATTTAAATCAATATTTAAATAAGAATTTAATATTTAAAGAATATTAAATAATACTTAAATATTCTAACAATTCCCATTTATTTTTGTATTAAAATTTAAATCTTGTTAAATGTACAAAATCTGTTTGCATAACTTTCAGTTTCACAATATAGAAATAAGATTGCTGCAAAATCTTTTTTCAACTTATTTACTATGAAATTTCAGCACGTGAAAGGTCTTTTTTCCAATACTTATGAGTTTTAGATAATGGGAAACTCCTATCTTTTGAACAACAGTTCTTTTTGTACATTTATGTCTAACCATAATTACTTATTCTTCATACCTTCTCTGTCCTCTTTCTTTGATCCTTTCCAATCCTGCTACCAGAAAATGAATTTCTGGATTTCCATATAATTTAGCCACTAATTATCATAAAATGAAGGCAATGTGTTCTGTTATTCTCAAGGAAAGTAATTAAAAAGTTAAAAAATTAGGCAAGGTCTACTGTTCAGAGCTCAAGCATTCTTAAATATATTAAATTTAGAACAGAATCATCCCAAGATGGGTTCCTTTTCAGCTGGAAACCAAATTGAGTTATCCTACATAAAATCAAGAAGTACTTCACACTAAAACACCCTGAGGGCTCCAAAACTATGTAGGGTATTAGCATTTGCATCTGTCTCAACAGTCCTTTCAAAAGACGTTCCATTAAAAAAAAAACCATATGCCTAGTGAGATTTTAGGACTTCAAACAATGAAGCAGCCATTGGCTAGTAAAGCAGCACCTCAAAAAAAAAAAAAAAAAAAAAAAAAAAAAAAGCAGTTTCTTAGTTTATTGTTTGTTTATTTGAGATAGTGTTCACTACATAGCCCAGACTGAACTTACTACATGAACTTATTATGGTGTTGCCCAGGCTGGCCCTGAACTGGCAATCTTCCCGCCTCAATCTCCCAAGTGTTCGATTATAGGTGTGTGCTACTACACCCAGCTCCAAAAGACTTAAATTTACTTGATTCCTAAACATGTCAGTGAAACTGACGAAAGTTAGTCACTGAAAACCAAATTACTATCTTAATGCAAATACTATGCAACCAAAATATCATTTATTCTGCATAATAATCACTATAAAATATACGAACACCAAAGAAAAAGATCGAAGAACATTTAATTCTTACTTCTCTAGCATCCATCACTGTCCCCACACCAACAGTTAGAGCCATAGTTGGCACTTTTGATAAGTCTCCATCAAAATATTTAGCATTAGCCAAAATGGTGTCCATTGCTAGAGTCTTTAATCTTGTCCTTGATACTAAACTGGATCCTGGTTCATTGAAAGCAATATGACCATCTGGACCTATTCCTTTGAAAAGAAATACACACACATACACACATATATACACATTAAGTAAAGTTTCTCACATAGGGTAAATAAGTTTTCTCAAGTTTCAAAATGGTTTAAGAGCAAAGAAATAATCATAAACACACTTACCTTGTTTTGTTTTATAGCTGAATTCCTAACACTTTGTTTCTGTATTTCATTCAATGAACTATTTCCATATTTTCTATATGCACAGCACTGAGCTGACATAATTCTAATAGCAGTAAAATTAAATATCACCTTAATGTAACACTTTATAAAGCACTTTCAATTTAATAATTTTGTGTGAAGGTATGATTAGGCACACCTATGTCCCTCATTTCCTCCATCATTTCGTTAACAAAAGGTAACTGATGGATGGTAAGATTAGGTGCATCTATTTCCCTCATTTCCTCCACCATTTTGTTAACACAAAAAACTTTGATGCTCAAGGAAAATAAGCTACTTGATCAAGGTTACAATTTAGTAAATACCAATAGAGACCCTAAGTCTTCTGACTCCTACCCCAGTGGCTTTTATATTCATAACACTTTAGTTTGCTTGGTTCTAGTCCAGATGGGGCAATTAACTAATGGGTTTTTCTATACTTTTGATTCCTCACATAAAAATAGAGTGTGGACAAGATAATAAGTAGGTCAGTATATGACTGTAACCTGTTGTAAGAAATAACATCTGACACTAAAATCTAGCACACATACACACATCACACATACATTTAAAATATAATTAAAACAAAAATTGCATGAAACCATACTTAACCTCACTGGGACCTATACAAGCTATTTTCTATTACATTCCATTTCACTGACAGAAAGGAAATGCTGGATGTGACTGGCTGTACTGATTTCATGACTTAATGGGTAACAACTAGTCTGAAAAACACTGCTTTAAGGAGATCTATAGAGATCTATAAACAACTATGATGTTCTAGAACTGCCTCTAAATTACACATAAGAACATGGTACTCCTTATTTAATGAAAATGGGAAGTTAGTTTCTTTTCATAAAATGAAGACTATGAAAATGGGAAGCAAATGCTTTTCATAAAACCAAGACTATAAAATAAATCAAGTTTGATATACACTTATTCTAGTAGTTAGATTTATGGCAACTTCAATAACTAAAACCGTAAGTTCATTAAGTGATTAAAATACCTTTTACATTTATACTCTACATATTTAATGATAAGGTAGATGTGTTTTTATTGACACTTGGCATACAATTCTAACAGAAGTTTTCTAAGCCTCAACAAGGTAAATATGACAAATCATAATCTTATTTTCAAGGGTGAAAGAAGAAATGAATGCTTGTTGAAATAAATACTAACAAATCACAACAACCTAGGAATTTTTAATGTGGGGATACATTTTTAATATGGGGACCTACATGTGGTTAATATGCAAGGATTATTTCCACTATTAGTTACATGGCTGGTTGTAATAAGTTTTAACTGTAGTTACACATTTCTCTCTCTGTTTGCAAAAGTATTCTGCTTTTTCTCTTAGGTGTACGTATGCACAAATATTTATATTTAAATTTCTCTTTACGTGTATAAAAGGAAAGGATAGAAACACGAACGTAAAGCCCCCATAAAAATACACTAAGATCAACACTAGTGTTCTCACTGGTGATCTGTGCTATACAAAAGTATATAGCTAACATGAAATTATAAGCAAAGGTTAATAGCAAACAAGTGTCAAACATACTTGCTTTGGTTGATCATACATAAGACAAAAACTGAGGTTCCTGATCTATATTTTTTTAAATTTGGCCAATTCTTATTTGGGCTTTAAGTCTAAATTAAGATACCAGTATCTCCATGAAACATCTTAAAAACTCATTGTTTAGATTATGTCTTTCCTTTCTTCTTATAGTTCTGTGGGCAGAATATAAACTTAAGAGTAAGGGCTTTATGTTCACTACCATATATCTTTACCATTTAAAACAGCACATTAAACTCAGGAGGCACTCAATAGATAATAATCAAATAAATGAATGGATGACTGCCTTTTCATTGGTTGACTCCATAGTTTCTTCCACCTACATCTCTCTTGCTCTACTCTCCTCACCATGTTGTTGTTGTTGTTGTTAGGTGCCATCGAGTCGTGTCTGACTCATAGCGACCCTCATAGGGTTTTCTATGGCAGATTGTTGTTCGGGATTGCCTTGGGAGTGGGTTGCCACATCCTTCTCCCATTTTTTGCGGTGCTGGGAATCGAACTCGGGACCTCAGAGACTGCAGAGTGGCGCTCTACCAACTGAGCTAAATCCCAGTTCTCCTCACCATAAGGTGCCTCAAATAACTGTAATTCCCTGTATCTGTTAGGCAGAATGACTATAGTCTAGAGGTAAGGACATGCCAAGCAGAACCAGTCAGAATTGCTCTCTAGGTCGTAATCTTAACCTGGTATTCAAGAAAAAAAACAAAAGAAAAGGAAAGGAAAAAAAAAAAAAAAAAAAAAAAACACCTAGAACTGAGGAGAGCAATGCCAGGTGATGACTTCTTACTTCTGAGATCTGAAGTTCTCTGGTTTTTGTTTCTCCAAAGACTCAGTTGTCTGAACTCTTCCTTCTGCTTTGTGAGTTAACCCAGAATCATTCCAACTGACTTACTTCTGGTCCCATTAATTGGTCCCTGTTACTAGCAAACCAAAGAACTCACTCATGTAATAACAACAAGAACAACAAAAAGCTGAAGTTTTCCCCATTGTATTCCCTTTACCTTATAAAAACAAAATATTAAGATATTTTTAAGTTCATATACTTAGATTTTATTTATAAAACCTTATTGTTGTGCATCTTATGGCTAGGGCTAGCTTAGAAATTTAAAATACACCTTACTTATTCTCTCAACACTTAACCATCAGAGAAAGAATGATAAATTTTGACAATGTGTTTACTCCTTTCTCTTTCCTACCAAGGAAAAAGAATTCCTTCTCTAATTCCTTGGGGTGCCTCAATAGCTGATTAACACTTTTGAGCTCTTCTAGTTCTATTTCCAATCCAGAAGAGAGAAGGAAAAAACCCCATTCTGGCTTCAAGCCCAACCTAAAATCTCTATTCCAACTTTACCTTTAATAAAGCTGATATTTTGATCCCATTTGGCACAGTTCTTAGTGTTTTTATTAACCAAACCCTGGAACAAAAGAAGGGTAAGTGGTAAGACCCAGATACCAAGCCTCATCTTGAAAAATCCAATGATAAAAGCCTAGATTGACAAATGCAAAGAATCAAATAAGATTCTTTCACAAGTACATATCCAATAAATAGGTTATCCCAACTAGGAAAAGAAAACATAATAACCTAACTCTTCTCTCTTCATGCAGAGTACATATAAAATATCAGATGGTACATATAAAATATTAGACCCTAGATCATCAGACTACAGTGAAGATGTTAATGGAGGAGGCAAGTAACTTTCTTAAAAATGTTTTCATTCCTTTATTTGTGGGTGGGGGAAGGAAGGAAACATCAACAGGAAGCTTATGATAAATAAGTTAAAAACAAAGTCAAAATCTTTTTAGTATTAGGAATCAGTGGTAAACACGAATAATTATAATTATGCTCCATCTGCTTTGAAGGGAAAAGTGAGGTGCTTTATAGTGAGAAAATATACCAAATGAACTACAAAGAAATAAGAAATGACTTAAAAGCTATTAGGGAAGACGAGTGTTGTACCAGCAATCTTGGAGAAAGAGAGCTGCAGCCTTAAAAATTACACTATACATGCTTTCTGGAGATCAGGCCAAAAAAAAAAAAAAAAAAAAAAAAAAAAAAAAAAAAAAATAGAGTTGGGGTCCTTATTTGGGTATTTCCTCCCAAGCAAATTCTACCACCTAACAGTGAATCTACAGGGAGTTTGTTACATGAATCATTATGTTAGAACAAATAATGGAGGAAAAACAAATGGCCACAAAAGACATTTGTAAGCAGCCATTTTTAATAATTAACATTTAACAACTAACGTGGTTTTTGAGATAACAGTCAATGAGTGAAAACATGTTTTCATAAAACTAAGATGAACAGTTTATATATATATATATATATTATATTCCAGTTTAGGTATATTATATTCTAATAATTCTAGTTCACTCTGCTATGGAGTTTAGAAAACCTAAAGAGTAGATGGTTAGTGTACTGCTTAAACTTGCTCAAACATTTAATCTCTCAGCCTTAATACTGGCAGGTGGAAATAGTGATTATCTCTAATCTACCCCTATGGGCCAGGCACCATGGTGCATGCTCAGGATGCAGGAGGCTGAGGCAGGAGGATCCTGAGTTCAAAATCAGAGGCAGCCTATGCAACTTAGCAAGATTGTCTCAAGATAATAATTTGAAAAAGGGCTAAGGGTACAGCTCAGTGGTATAGCATGCACCCAACATGCAGAAGCCCTGGGTTCACCACCCAGTAATGGGGAAGAAAAAAAAGAGCCAAATGTACAAAACTGAAGTGTGAACATGTTCTTTAGGATTACTAAAGTAGTATTAGCAAATTTTCCTTATAACAGATAACATTCTATTTTGAAATACACAATAGTAAGACTGGATTCTTGTTCAGATAAATAACCATTCTAATCTATGTAAGAAAATAAATGGTGTGAGATAAAAATTTCCTCTGAGAAGATTTCAATCTCACTGGGTATTCTTAGAGGTAATTCAGTGAAAACCTCAGGGAATTCAATAAACTAAGGGAAAACTATGTCAGTTTGTACATGTTAGAGAAAAAGGCTGAAGTAATCCAGAGCACCAACCATATACCAACCATTGTTTTTAGGCATTTTAAACATTATAGTATGATTAATTTTTAAAAATTTTGGAATAGTTAATATTAATCTTGTCTTATAAATGGTTTAGTTATACTGAACTTCAATAATCAAGAACATGCAGAGAGCAAGAGACTGATAGAGGATGCAAATTTATGTCTGATTGAAAACCAATTTTGCCCAAGAACAGTCTACCTCAATCATACTCAGCTACTTCACCATAAATTAACCTCAATGTAGCTCTGATTCCTATAATTTTGAGCAATTTTCTAATAAACTAATTATATGATATATACAGATAATTTAGAGCATTAGTACTTTTAGTTGAATACTAAAGGATCTGGCAAAAACAATTTTGGTTTAGTTGGTATTACACTATTCTGATGGCAAGTAGCAAGCTAGCTAAGATGCTTTATATTGATAACAGAAAATCATATTGTTATTACAAAAGAAACTATTTTCAGTACATTATGCACACAGCCTTATATACACACACATATGTAAATATACATAAAAATACAAGTGGAATTAGGTCAATTAATCACTCATTCACTTTGGAATTTACTAAGGCAATTCCATAGTTTCATTATCTAAAGCCTGATGATAAAGTCTTCCAGCATTTTTAACTGATTTTCCTCAGTGAGATAAAGCAACTTATCTGCTAAAATCCATCCATATCTCATGCAAACTTTTAGATTCAATTCTAATTTGACAAGTAGGCTGTCCTGGAATTTCAAAGAAATATTACAAAGATTAAAGCATGTCATTTAGAAAAATAAACAAGTCACTCATTTTTAAAGATGTGGCAAACTATCAACCATAAAGTAGTAATAAAAAGAGTTTAGAAAGGATTGGGACCTATCTCCCAAGGCATGATTTAAACCAGCAGTCCCCAACCCTTTTGGTACCAGGGATATAAGTCAATGGGGAATGGTTGTAAATAAAGATGAAACTTTGCTTGCTTTCCTATAGCTCACCTGCCATGAGGCCTGGTTCCTAACAGGGGTTGGAGATCTCTGATTTAAACAATTCTGTTAACTATTACAAATTTAAAATTATTTTTGATGAAAATAAAGCTAACTGGAAATCAATATTTCTATTTTTATAGGTTGGAATTATAGACAGTCACAAATGTTCTTTACATTGTACAATGGTAAGTTTGTTTTTTTTAAGTTTAAAGCACATAATTCAAGTATTAGTAAACAAATGATTAATGACAAAATCTTCTTACATACCTCCAACAAAAAGATCTATTCCTCCAGCTTCTTTTATTTTCTTTTCAAAAGCATCACATTCTGCTTGTAAATCTGCAGCATTCCCATCAAGGATATGAGCATTATTCGGATCTATATCAATATGCTTAAAAAAATTATTCCACATATAAGAATGGTAGCTTTCAGGATGATTTCTTGGAAGTCCTAAATATGAAGTTAATGAACAAAAATGTAATTATTTCCACAAATGAATCTAACTTTTCTATATCATGTTCAATTTTCATGTATTTTTATGTAACACATATGCTTATTATATGCCCAGTATTAACTTACTTAACATGTATGTATTAACATAATTAATTTCTAAAAATTTAGGGAAATACTACTGTTTTATGTATTACCTAGTGAAACACCAAGAACTTTGCTCAAAGTCACACCTCACAAAGGGGTTGGGATGCAAACACATTAATTTCTACTTTATGCCCTTAACTACTATGTACTTCCTCAAACATAATGGAATTGTTGTATGTATTAAAGTAAATTAATTAAATATTCAACTAAAATGTTGGCCATATGTTGAATCATAATAGTTTTTTGGTTGTCATTTATGGTACCATTAAAAATGTATTGCTATATTTATATTTCAATGTAAAGTATCTATGCCTCAGAGAGCTTTCCAGGTAAGCAAACTAATATTCAATAAATTATAACAACTTCATGGCTACTAACACAGTCTTTAATTTGAAAACAAATCTTTATTTCACCAATTACTTTTACATGCATGTCACTGAATTTATTTCAATACTTATTGTAATTGTGCCTTAAGCAAAAAAAAAAAAAGGGGGGGCGAGAAAGAGAATGAGAAATATGATGGATTGGCTCAAAGACACATTGACTGGTAGGTA
>VMDO01037492.1:0-14260 GCA_007922755.1 Pedetes capensis | reverse complement strand
TTTTTTCAATTTTTTATTTTTTCAGATTGTATGTCATGATATATCAATTTTTGTCATTGTTAATGTGTACTTATAATGAGCTTGTATTCTATAACTTAAATATTCTTTATATTTTATTTAGTTCACATAATTATGTTGCCTCAATCTTGCACATTTTTATATCATTTTTCTTAATGTATATTATCCATTAGTTACCAAGGAAATTGTACAAAATTTCCCACATTGATGGCATATTTGCTATTTTTTACTTGAAGATTTTTCCCATTTTTTGTTAAATCTATTTGAAGTTATATAATTTGTTACATACTATGCTTTCTTAATGGTACTTGGAAATTAAACCCAAGGTCACGAACATATTTTGCAAGTGCTCTACCAGTGGACTGGACCCACAGCCCATTTTTAGATTTTATTTTGAGTCATAGTCTTGCTGAATAATACAGGCTATCTCTGGAGTGAAATTTGTGATCCTGTTGCCTCAACTTCCCAAGTCTCTGAGATTACAGAGACGCACTACTATGTCGGACTTGATAGACACTACTTTTGAATTGCTTTATTTGCAAGAATTTGCATCTCCATCATTATGAATCTATTATTTTTCTCTAAGCAAATATTTTAATTTAAATTCTTTAAGCTTTTTTTCAAAGACAAGAGCTGCAAATAGTTTCATTGTTACATTTTACAAAATATATTTTAGTTAACTTTAGATATGCTACTTGAACAACATACAACTGTTTTCTTCTTTGCTTTATAAATGGAACATTTCAACATTTACGTTTAAGAAATTTCTAATGCAATGGATTTAAATCTGCCATCTTATTTTCTCCTTCCTTATCGTCTTTGTTCATTTTCCACTTCTTTTTCTGTCCTTTTGTGGAGAGAATTCTTAGGTGTCACAAGAGATTTCTACCCCATTGCATATATAATCTCCTCCCCTTGAGTGTGTGGCAGACTGGTGAAGACTACTATTCAGATAATTTGGAGTTAATCAAGAGGGAGATCATTCTAGATTGTACTGACCTGATCGGTTGAGTTTTTTAAAAACGTCTTAAATGTCAGGAAAATTCCCTTCTGCTGGTCTTAATGGAGAAAACTGCCAATTGCAGAGTTCCATGACAAAGACCCCAGAATGACATCTAGAGGTGAAAATGATCCCTGACCAAAACTGTACTAAAAACAGAAACCTTAGTCATAGGACCACAATGAACTTAATTTTACAAAAACCTGAGTAAATGTAAAGTTTCTCCCCACTTCATCAACAGATGAATATTCATCAAGCAAACATAGTAATTTCAGTCTTGTGGGACCCAGAGCAGAGGACATAGTTAAACCATGCCAGATTTGGAACCACAGAAACAGCGAAAAAATATATCTTTGGTTCTTTTCCAAAATACTAAGTTTCTAAAGATGTGCACTATAGCAATAGAACATATGTATTTCTACTCCCTTCCTTTGAATTGACTGTTTTATTAGTGTACATAACAGTACACTGATAACATAACACAGTTGTACTTCATTATGACATTTTCATAAGTATATAGTTGATCATATTTATTGTTATTGCTTTTGTTAGGTGCCTTTGAGTCTGTGTCTGACTCATAGTGACCCTATGTACAACAGATGAAACATTATTGTCAGTGCTTCTCTGCTAGTCATAGGGTTTTCAATGGCAGACTGATTTTTGGAAGTGGGTTGCTGGGTCCATCTCCCAAGCCTACAGTATCTGGTGTTCCCAGGAGGTCTCCCATCCAGATACTAACCTGAATGCTTAGCTTCCGTGATCTGATGGGATCAGAAACCACAGGGCTATGACTGCTGGGTGATCATATTTACTGTTTTTTAAAGTTTGATTATTCATTTATCTAAACAATCACCTTTCATAATTATGTCTAATTTTAAAATGTTGCAATTGCCTGTCATTAAGAATGATATTATGGATATCTGGCTTATTCATAGTATTTATGTGAACTTTTAGAAAATTGGTGTTCAAGGCTTAGAACATATAATATAAATCCTCCCTCTTGAAATATCTTTCATGCAGTTCAATTCACTATTACTTAAATCATAGAAGATATTACTATTTTCTTTTTTATTCCATATTGTATTTATTGAGACTTTTCTATATACTTTGAATTCTAACTTTTTCTTTCTTTCTATCTCTCTACCACCCTCCACATGGGAGTGGTATCTTCTGTCTGTAAAACATTCTTTGCTGTTTTCACTGTTTTTTTTTGTTGTTGTTTGTTTGTTGTTGTTTTTGCTGTTCAGTACTGCATGTGACAAACTATCTCAGTGATTGTTTTTCCAAAAATGTCTTCATTCAATCTTATCATGGAGATTGTATTGTTGTTGTTAGGTACCTTGGAGTTGGTATCGAACTCATAGCCACCCTACATACAACAGGTAAAACACTATTGTCAGTGCTACTCTGTTGTTCATAGGTTTTCAATGGTAGATTGATTTTTGGGAGTGGGTAGCCGGGTCCATCTCACAAGCCTACAGCACCTGGTTTTCCCAGGTAGTCTCCATCCAAGTACTAACCAGGCCCAACCCTGTTTAGTTTTGGAGATCTGATGGGATCAGATGGCACAGGGCTATGGTTGCAGGTGGAGATTGTATTAGATAGATGTAATATTCTAGTTTGATCAAAATTTCTAGGGCACCTATTTTCCTTTGCTGTGTAAGTCTGACAAAAGCTTTCTCAGGTTCACAATTTTTCACTTACCGCTGCATGGACAGTGAAATCCATAAGTCCAGGTGACCTCAAATAATGTTATAATTTGTCTGAATTTTGTTCTTTCTTGGGATTTAATTTTTTGGCGCTAGAGTCTTGAATCCAGGGACTTGAACATGCTAGGAAAATGTTCCATGACAGAACTGTACCTTCAGCCTTTTTATTTATTTATTTATTTATTTATTTATTTATTGCCATTTCTTGCTATATTATATATCTGCCCTCTAACACCAAACACCTATTCCTCCTGCCTCAACCTCCCAAGTCTCTGGGATCACAGGCATGTACCAAACTGCCTGGCTTGGAACTTTTCTCAGAGCACTAAATTTTTGCTTATTTGTCAGTGCAATAGTTTTAAATATTTTGTTCAATTTTTCTCTATGACTTTAGAAAGGAATGGATTGTTCAAATCATCCTCAAATGAAACATTAAAATATTCCTATAATAATTGAGACACTTGTTTAACCTGCCATTTATAATATTCTGAAGTTAGTCTTGATATTCAGTTTGTCTAGATCAAGTGAAAAAGGATTGTATAAAACATACTCTGTGAAGTGGATCTAATTTGTCTTTTTACTCATTGTAGTTGGGCATACTAGATGTACCATCAATGTTAATGTAGTAGCATTTGGATATTCCAAATATTTACCTTGTATATCTTTAATGTGTTTATGAATACTTGTACATAAAAAAACTGCTTCATTCATTACTGTATGATTAAGTTCCTTGTATAATTAATGCCAATATAAAAATTTCTGCAACTTATTTGTATCTGATATAAGCAATCTACCCTGAAAACTAAAATATTGGATAAATGTTATTAAAAAATTAGTCATTTCACCAAGGTCTGTAAAGAACATTTTAAACAAAATATTAATGAATCTTACTTTCAGAATACTTACTCCTTGTACCTTATTTGTTATACATAAACTCATTACTAGATTTGCTTTCCTTTATCAGCTCATCTAGCTGTAGTAAATATTGCTTTCTATTTAAGTGGAGCTTTACCTATAGTTTTAATGTATATTTTAAAGACTCCCTTCACTTACTCCTTGGTTATTTTGAAATAAATAAATTGACTATAAAATATATATGCATTGTTTTCTAGGTGCTGTAATAGCTGTTCATTTTCTTTGCCTCCTGGCAGGCACTCAAAAGACTACTGGGGAAGAGTTGCCTCCTCAAAGTAAACTGTGCATCCATGGCAGAAATGCAGTAAAGCCCCAGGGGCCTCCATCTGCTGATGTGGCACAACTCAAAATGAGGAGAAAAAAATATATAAACATCCATTAATAATTGGAACATGAAATACACTTAGCATGAATGTAAGAATATTAGGAATCATTAAAGGAGAAATGGAGCACATAAACATTGACATTCTAGGCATCAGTGAGCTAAAATGGACTGGCATGGGCTATTTTGAGTTAGATAATCATATGGTCTACTATGCTGGGAATGACAAACTAAAGAGAAATGGGGTTGCATACATCATCAAAAAAGAGACCTCAAGATCTGTCCTGAAATACAATGTTGTCAGTGATAGATTAATGTCCATATGCCTATAAGAAAGGCCAGTCAATATGACTATTACTCAAATTTATGCACATACCACTAAGGCCACAAATGAAGAAAGGAAAGATTTCTCCCAGCTTCTGCAATCTGAAATACATCAAACATGCAATCAGGATGTACTGATAATTACACAGTGCCTGGAAAGCAAAGGCTGGAAACAAAGAAGAAGGCTCGGTAGTTGGAAAATATGGTCTTGGTGACACAAATGATGTGGGAGATCACATGATAGAGTTTTGTCACACCAATGAACTTTTCACTGCAAATACATTTTTTCAACAGCATAAATTGTGACTATACACATGGACTTCACCAGGTACAACATACAGGAGTCAAAGATGCCTATGTTTTATTGACTATACAAAGGTATTTGACTATGTGGATCATAATTAATTATGGATAACACTTTGGAAAACGGGAATAACAGAGCATACTCATGAGGAAACCATATGTGAAAGAGGAGGCAGTTGTTTTAATGGAAGAAGAAAACATTGCCTGGTTTAAAGTTGAGAAAGGTGTGTATTAGGGCTGTATACTTTGACCATATCTCTTCAATTTTTATGCTGAGCAAATAATCTGAGAAGCTGGACTTTATAAAGAAGAACATGGCATCAGGATTGGAGGAAGACTCATTAACAACCCGTGTTATAAAGATGTCACAACTCTCCTTGCTGAAAATGAGGAGGATTTGAAACATTTACTGATGAAGATCAAAGATCAGAGCCTTCAATATGATGAAACTAACCCTCAACAAAACAAAAATCCTTACGACTGGGCCAGTATGCAACTTCACAATAAATGGAGAGAAGATTGAGGTTGTCTAAGATTTTGCTTTGCTCGGCTCTATAATCAACACCCGTGGAAGCAGCAGTCAAGAAACCAAAAGACGCATTGCTCAATGAAAAGCTGTGCCAAAAGATCTCTTTAGAGTATTCAAAAGTAAAGGTGTCACATTGAAGAGGAAAGTGCATCAGACTCATGCCATGGTATTTTCAGTCTCATCATATGTTTGTGAAAGCTGGACATTGAACAAAGGAGACAGGAGAAGAAATGATGCTTTTGAATTGTGCTGTTGACTTCTATTGAATATACCATGAACTGCCAAAAGAACCAACAGATCTGTCCTAGAAGTACAACCAGAGTGCTCCTTGGGAGCAAGAATGGCCAGACTGTGTCTCACATATTTTGGACATGTAGTCAGGAGAGATCAAATCCTGAAGAAAGACATCATGTTTGGGAAAGTGGCAGGTCAACGATAAAAAGGAAAACCCTCCACCAGATGGATTGACACCTTGTCTGCAACAATGGGCTTAAATATAAATAAGATCATGTGCCTGGCACAGAATTGGGAAGTGTTTCAATCTGCTGTAAGTTGGATCTCTAGGAGTAGTACTGGACTTGATGGCACCCTACAACAACAACATGTACCTCACTACACACAGGTGACTTTTCCATTCCATTAGATGCTAGCATAGTGGTTTTAGGTCTCTGGTGTTTTATTCCAGCTCCAAATGAAATGTATCACAATCCCTTAGGACAGACGTTGTTTCCTTTTCTTATTTCATTTTCTCTTCAGTCCTACAAAAGCGCTTAATTTCCTTTGCTTTGGTTATGTCTATATTCCTGTTATAAGTGCAATTGGCAACCAGAGCCATGCTCTCTCAAATCCTCTTACTTGGCATATTCCTGTAAGTTGTTTTGCCAACCACCTTACTAAATAGTACAATTAACTATAGAAAATCACTTAATTATTCTATGCCCTAGCCTTTTCATCTCTAATTTTGAGAGTAAATGAGTCATAGGCACACTTTGTAGCATTTTCTGGAATTCTAAATAATATATGACAGGAAGGAATTTCAACAGTGGTGAGACCTAATGAGTATTCCTGCAATGACTACCATTATATACTCATAGTAATATATAAGCAATATTATATTATCATGATTATATACTTAAATTGATACATAAACATTTATTTTTCTCATTAGTTTTACATATGATCACCAGGTTTAAAGTAAAACCATTGGAGAAGAACTATTGTATTCTAAAAATATGCCTCCAAAAATATATTTACTGTGCATGTGAATGAGGATATTATTCTAAGAACCACTCACCACCTGGTACTATCATTTTCATTCCAAATTGCATTTTAAAATATTTTGAGTAAGGTTGTTATTTTGAATTTTGTTTACTTATTTGGATCTTAGGCCAAATGGCAGAGAAATGAGAAGGAAAAAAATAACCCTAGCAGTAAACAAGTTGCAAAATATGTCCATAAAATTTTCAAATAAACAATGTATGATACAGTTTATAATATTAGAAGTTCAAGTTACCATGAAAATGTCTGATAATATCCAAGCTTGATATTGCAACACAATAATGAACTAAGTATATAATTATGAGTAAAGTTATTAAATATGAATTTAAATTATCTTTCTTTAAAATTTTGGATACCTAAGTGTGTAAGGTTCCCAAAAAATCAGCCATTGAAAATTCTATGAACAGCAGAGAAGTACTGATATAGTGTTAAGCATATCACAGTGTTCAGGAGTGTTTCATTCTGTTGCCCATATGGTTGCTAAGAGTTGAACTCAACTCCATGGTACCTAGCAACAGCCAGTGTCTAAGGATATGAGGTCATACCCTGATAAGAATAAATAGCTCAGTATTCATATGTTTTACTCTTTTGTAATGCATGGCTTCTCATAGTAAGGTTGGAATAGGATAATGTAGGCAAAGGATAAAAGTAACTAGTTAATTTTCTTTCACAATGTTTCACTTCCACTATCAATTTGTCATATTGTACGTTAATTTCACTTAAGCAAATAGTATAAGTACATGATATATTTGCATGTGTATGTATGTGTGATGAGTGTAGGGGAGTGAAGGCACACAAAATCCTTAAGGAGATAAGAAGGCATACACTGTAGTACAATGTATCTTAGAAACTGCTTATTTTCTTTATATTTTTTCCTTTTAATTACAATACAAGCTATATATCTTCCAGATACATTAAAGACATTAAGTCTCAGCATCTGGATATATTAATTGCAATCTCTATAATTGTGCTTTATCTATTATATTTTCCATTATACAGATACTAGATTTAATTGACAAAGTTTATGCAAACTATCCAAAGAGACAGTGAATATAATGATTTAAACCTCTATCTATTATATATATTAGATACTTAAATTTTAAGTATCTAATAGCAGCTTTCAGTACAAAAGATAATTTACTGGAGAATTATACATTGCAGATATAGGTTTAAATTATTAGTATATCACTTATATTCACTGCCCCTTTGGATAATTTGCATAAAATTTTTCGACTAAATCTATTATCTGTATACTGGAAAACATAATAGATAAAGCACATGTTAACAGACTGAAAATACATTTCATGATTTCAAGTAAGGTATTAAATAAAATGATCTGTTGAAAACTCTTGAAACCCTGTATATGTAGGACATAAAGTTCTGTATATAACAATTAATTTTCACCACAGTGTCTATTATTGTATATTACTATTGTCATAAATCTAATTATGCCACTATTTCACTCCACATCTGGGCAATTGTGGTGGACTATTATATTAATTGGCCTGAAAACCACATATTTTGGTCTACACGTCCTAGTATAGTCTACTTTTAGAAGATCTCAGGTTGTCCATGTGATTTCATTTGAGCAATGTGATACTAACAAACATACAAATAGAACTTTAATGACTACCTGTACATAGAGACTTGTTGAATGTCATTTTGGAGATCTAACTACAATGTATAGTTGTCCAGGAACCCTGCTGGAGAATCCACTAAGTGTTCCAGACATCCTGAGTGAGATTCCCAACACATTAAGCTATAGGACATCTGGAAACTTGAAGTCCTATTAGATATTTAAGGGAGTAGAAGAACATCTGTGTTCATTCTCAATCGAAGAATCATTCAGGGAAAGAAAAAAAAATATATATATATGCACATACACGTGCACATATACACACATACACAAGTTTTAGAGTAGCCTCATAAAGTAAAACTGCATAACTAATATTTTTGTTTTAAAAGTACATAATTATTTATGTCCATATACATTTATTCTGAGATTTATTCACCTATTAAAAATTGTATTATGTCCTCATTTTTTTTTTCAATAATGAGGAGTTGAAGTCATGCATATAACCCAGCACCAGGTTCTCATGTTCTTTCCTACAAAATATTTTTCTTTTTCAAAAATAAATCTTTTTGGAGATCTTTTAGTTAAGCTTTTGATTTTTTTATAAGAGTGTCCTCATTTGGCTTCCTTTTAGAATGATAGCTTTCTTCACCATAGTTTATCCTCATAATTTTGAAGACAATATTTCACTGTGTAATTTTAACAATGCTCATGACTGCTGTCAAATGTTGACTATTAGGTGTCATTTTCTTTCTTTCTTTTTCTTTCTTTTTTCTTTTTCTATATTCTTCTTTCTTTTTTTTCTTTCCTTTTTTATTTGTTTGTCTTTTTCTTCTTGGTGAGCACTGAACCCAGGGTCTTCTGCTTGCTAGGAAAATGCACTGCCACTGAGCTACACCTCCAGCTCTCAATGACAATTTTCACAGGATATTTTTCTTTTTCACTAGTTCTTTTCAAAATCCTACCATTTTTTCCTTTAGTTTCACTATGATATTATGAGATTTCTTTTCTTTCCTTTTGGTGGTATTTTTTGCCACCATTTTGAAGATGAATACTCATGTGCCATATCGATTCTAGAAAAATACCAGGCACAGTATGCTTTAATTTGCTTCTCCATTTTTCCATGTTTCCTGTTCTTCTTATAAATTCAGTTAGTCTGCCAGGTGCCATGGCATACGCATGTTATGCCAGTGACTTGGGAAGCTGACAGAAGGATCTAAAGTTCAAGGCCAGAAGCAGCCTGAGCAACATAACAAGATTCTGTCTCAAAATAAAAAATTAAAAAGGGCTGCATGTGTGTGTCAGTAATAGAGTATTTGTCTAGCATGCTCAGGGTCCTATGTTCAACCCTTCATTACTACAAAATAAATAAATTAATAATTCAATTAGTCTATTGCAGAAATTTTAACTTTACTTTTTCAAAGTCTATGTTTCTTTCTCAAAGTCTATTCTCTCTCTTTATTTTATAGTATACAGATCCTTTTCAGATGTAAATTTCATTAATTCTTCAATCTTTTATGAAAGAATATCCTGTGACAATTCTCTGGGATATTCCATTGGTCGATATGTGTGTGTGTGTGTGTGTGTGTGTGTGTGTGTGTATTGTTGTTGTTAGGTGCCATCGAGTCAAGTCTGACTCATAGCGACCCTATGTACAGCAGATAGAAACACTTGCTGACTCTGTGCCAGGCAAACCATCTTGCTTATGTTTAAGCCCATTGTTGCAAACAAGGTGTCAATTCATCTGGTGGAGGGTTTTCCTCTTTTGCGTTGACCTGCCACTCTACCAAACATGATGACCTTCTCCAGGGATTGATCTCTCCTGACTACATGTCCAAAATATGCAAAACGCAGTCTGGCCATTCTTGCTTCCAAGGAGCACTCTGGTTGCACTTCTTCTAGGACAGATTTGTTGGTTCTTTTGGCAGTCCATGGTATATTCAATAGATGTCTCCAGCACCACAATTCAAAAGCATCAATTCATTTTCTGTCTCTCTTGTTCAATGTCCAACTTTCAAAACCATAGGATGCCACTGAAAATGCCATGGCATGAGTCAGACGCACCTTTGTCTTCAATGTGACATCTTTGCTTTTCAATACTCTAAAGAGATCTTTTGGCATAGCTTTTCCTAGAGCAATGCGTCTTTTGATTTCTTTACTGCTGCTTTCGTGGGTGTTCATTATAGAGCCAAGCAAAGCAAATTCTTGGACAACCTCAATCTTTTCTCCGTTGATTGTGAAGTTGCATGCTGACCCAGTCGTAAGGATTGTTGTTTTGTTGATGTTTAGTTGTAACCCATATTGAAGGCTATGATCGTTGATCTTCATCAGTAAATGTCTTAAATCCTCTTCACTTTCAGCAAGCAGAGTTGTGTCATCCTCATAACACAGGTTGTTAATGAGTTTTCCTCCAATCTTGATACCGTGTTCTTCCTCATAAAGTCCAGCTTCTCGGATTATTTGCTCAGCAAATAAATTGAAGAGATAGGGTAAAAGTATACTGCCCTGACGCACACCTTTCTCAACCTCAAACCACTCAATGTTTCCTTGTTCTATTCTAACAACTGCCTCCTGGTTCATGTACAGATTTCTCATGAGCACAATTAGCTGTTCTGGTATTCCCATTTTCCAAAGTGTTATCCATAATTTGTTATGATCCACACAATCAAATGCTTTTACATAGTCAATAAAACATAGATAGACCTCTTTCTGATATTCTCTGCTTTCAGCTAATATCTACCTGACATCAGCAATGATGTCCCTGGTTCCTCGCCCTCTTCTGAATCCTGCTTGGTTTTCCAGTAATTCCCTGTCTATATACTGCTGCAGTAGCTTCTTAATGATCTTTAGTAGAATTTTGCTGGTGTGTGAAATTAATGACTTTGTCCTATAGTTTGCACATTCAGTTGGGTCCCCTTTTTTGGGAATAGGCACAAATATGGATCTCTTCCAGTCAGTTGGCCAAGTAGCTGTTTTACAAATCTGTTGGCATAAACATGTTAACACCTCCAGTGCTGCATCTGTTTGTTGAAACATGTCTATTGGTACCCCATCAATTTCTGGAGCCTTGTGTTTCACCAGTTCTTTCAAGGCAGCTTCCACTTCATCCTTCAACACCATTGGTTCCTCTTCATGTGCAACCTCTTGGAATGGTTGGTCACCTACCAATTCTTTCTTGTATAGTGACTCCATGTATTCTTCCCATCTTCTTTTGATGTTTCTTGTATCATTTAACATTTTCCCTGTAGAATCTTTCACTACTGCCACTTGAGACTTGAATTGTTTCTTCAGTTCCTTGAGTTTGTGAAACACAGAGTGCATTCTTCCCTTTTGGTTTTCTGCCTCCAGCTCCTTGCACATGTCAGTATAATATTTGTTTTTGTCTTCTTGAGCTGCCTTCTGAAATCTGTTTAGGTCCTTAACTTCATCATGTCTTCCTTTTGCTTTAGCTGCTGGACATTCAAGGGCAACGTCCAGTGTCTCTTTTGACATGTAATTTGGTCTTTTCTTTTTTTCTTGTCTTTCTAAGAACTTTTTGCTTCCTTCTTGAATGATAACTTTTATGTCATGCCACAACTCTTCTGGTCTCCTATCATTTGTGTCTAATGCACTAAACCTATTTTTGAGGTGGTCTCTGAACTCAGGTGGGATAGACTCAAGGTCATACCGTGGCTCTCGTATACTTGTCCTAGTTTTCTTCAGCTTCAGTTTGAACTTGCCTATGAGAAGTAGATTTTCTGATCCCCAGTCAGCACCTGGTCTTGTTTTTACATTTTGTACAGAGCTTTTCCATTGTCTCTTTCCACAAACGTAGTTAATTTGATTCCTGTATGTTCCATCTGGTGAAGTCCATGTGTATAGTCTCTGTTTATGTTGTTGAAAAAATGTATCTGCAATGAAAAGGTCATTGGTCTGACAAAATTCTATCATGAGATCTCCAGCTTTGTTTCTGTCACCAAGACCATATTTTCCAACTACTGAGCCTTCTTGTTTGTTTCTAACCTTTGCATTCCAGTCACTAGTGAGTATCAGTATGTCTTGATTGCATGTTTGATCTATTTCACATTGCAGAAGCTGGTAGAAGTCTTCCCTTTCTTCATTTGTGCCCTTAGTGGTGGGTGCATAGTCATATTAATATGACTATGTCTATGAATAGGAATATGAATATATATGAATATGAATATGAATAATAGTCATATTAACTGGCCTTCTTTGTGGGTGTATGGATATTATTCTATTACTGACAACATTGTATTTCATGACAGATCTTGAAATGTCTTTTTTGATGATGAATGCAACCCCATTTCTCTTTAGTTTATCATTCCCTGCATAGTAGACCATATGATTGACTCAAAATGGCCTATGCTGGTCCATTCTACCTCACTGATGCCTAGAATGTCAATGCTTATGCACTCCATTTCTCTTTTAACAATTTCTAAATTGCCTAGATTCATACCATGTACATTCCATATTCCAATTATTAATGGATGTTTATAGTTGTTTCTCCTCATTTTGAGTCTTGCCACATCAGCAAGTTGAGCACCCTGGGGTTTTACTCCATTTCTGTCATCACGGTAGACTCTACTTTGAGGAGGCAACTCTTCTCCAGTAGTCTTTTTAGTGCCTTCCAACCTGGGGGCTCATTTTCAGGCACTATATCTGACAGTGTTTCTTTGCTATCCATAGGGTTTTCAATTGCTAGTTGTTTCAGAAGTGGCTTGCCAGGTCCTACTACCTAGTCTGTCTTAATCTGGATGCTCAGCTGAAAACCTGTCCACCATGGGTAACGTTGCTCATGTCCGAGTTTACAGTGGCAGAGCTCTCAGCCTCATCACAACACACAAGCCCCCACAGTGCAGCAAACTGAAATACATACATACATATATTTCCAAGGATTTTCTTTTTACTTCTTTATTATATTGGATTTGCTGTGTTTGTTATTGTTGTTATTGTTAGGTGCTGTTGAATCAAGTCTGATTCATATTAACCCCATGTATAACATATGAAACACTCCCTACTCTGTGCTATGCCCAGCACTATATCCGTGCTTCTCCACAATTCATAGAGCTTTTGAAGGCTGATTATTTTTTGGGAATGGGATTCAAGGCCCTTCTCCCTTTTTTGCAGTGCTGAGGATCTAGCCCAGTGCCTCAGAGTGAGCAGAGAAAGCACTCTACCAACTGAGCTAAACCCCAACTCTATAACAATAGCACAAACAATATGAAAATCATTGTTCTGTTAAATATCTTCAATTTTAAATAATACTTTAGTTTAGACTCCTAAATAGAATGCAATGACAGAAGTGTTTTCAGAAAAAAACATTATGATATCAAATAGTAACATAATAGTTGAAGAAAACATGACAGAATAAAATATTTTGAAAAAATTTACTGACTTTAGGTAATTTTAATAGTTATTCTGATTTCTTTACTAAAAGACAACAAAAGGTTATTTTTATTAAATTTGTATATCAATAAAAATTAAATTCAAGATAAGATGGTATTTTTTCCCCAAATAATAGCATTTTTAAAACACTGTGGAATAGGAAAAATATATTGGAAACATGATGTTGAACAATATGTTGGTGTAATTTACTTTTCTTCTGTTACTATCTATCTGACTTTGTGCAAATAATTGAAACGATTCAACTTTTAGTTTTTCTATATGGATAATAATAATCATAGTTGGAATTAATAGAAATAGAAGAAACCCTATCAAAATGTAGGTTTCCTGATGTCTGATCTCCTCAAATCTCAGAAGCTATGCAAGGTCAGCCTGGTTAGTACCTGAATGGAAGACTGTCTGGAAATACCAGGTGCTATAGACTTGGAAGAAAGACTTGCCAATCCACTCCCCCAAAGCACAATCAGTCATTGAAAAGCCTGTGAATGGCAGAGAGGCATTGTCTGACTGACACTGGTGCAAGCCATGGCATAGAGTCAGGTACTGTTTTATCTGTTGTACATAGGGTCAAATTAGTCAGACCCAACTCAACAGCACCTAACAAGGGCACCTATCAACAACAAAGATTAACAGACTAAATCACAGGCAAGGTAAGAGATGACATAGGACTGAGCACCTTGTCTTTATTCTTGTATAAAAATAAGTACATAGACTTTGTTTCAGAATGATGCCCAATTCTATAGAATTTTTTCTTGCTTAAATAAACTTTCCTAGTTTAACTCATCTCAAATTGTTTTTAACAGGCTATAAAAAAGACTGAATTAATGTAAATTCTGATTAATGTAAACTCTATAAATTAATGTAAATATATATAATCATTATCATA
>VMDO01037491.1:0-14249 GCA_007922755.1 Pedetes capensis | reverse complement strand
TCCCAGGGAGAGCACTAAGTGCTATTTAAATGACATTCTGGGCAAGAGTGTAATGATGAGGTTTGGCTGCAATCAGATTAGCTGCTCCAGTCCCTCCCCCAATAAATATCCCTAAGAAACCAGCCACCCCTGCCCTGCATACCAAGCAAGTCAGACTCTCCTTCCTGGCCAACAGAACCTCCACGTATCCCATAGCTGACAGGAAAGGACTCCCAGGGAGAAGTGGGTGGATGCTAGTGAGGACCTATCAGCTATTTCTCCTGCCTTTAGCTGAGACATGTGTAGCATTGTGTTCATGATCTATATTCCTCTGTTTTCACATGAGGAAATTAGACTCAGAGAAGCTCAGCCACTGATCTAAGGCTATACTCAGTGACAGAGCTGGACTTTGGATCCAGGACCCAACCTGTGCTCTTTATCCTAACACCCCTACCTGGACTCTGGGAGGCATACAAAGGCAGGAGGGACAGGAAAAGAGGGTGCGCAGAGGACCACCCATCACCCACCTCCAGAGAGCCTCTGGAAAAGAGAGCCTGGGAGGGGACTCAACCACCAGAAAGGATATTTTCCACACCCCTCATATACAAAAAAACAATATGGAGAAGAAAGCAGGGAGCTAGGTGCAGTGACACATGCCTCCAATCCCAGCACTCTGGAGGCTGAGGCAGACAGATCACAAGTTTGAGGCCAGTGTGGGCTACAAAGTGAGACCCTATCCAGAAGGAGGAGGAGGAAGAAAAAGGAGGAGGAACTGGGAGGGGAATAGGGATCCTGACAGTAAGCCCCCAACAAAACCCATTGTCCTCTCCCAGCCCAGGGTAACTCCAAAGCCAAATTGGCCAAGATCTCCCACTGCCCTTCCCACAGAGGGCCACAGTCAGGAATGCCCTCTATGGGGTCCTCTTGACCATGCTCCCCCAAGACAATGTAAGTCAGGCCCATTTCCAAACTTGCATAGGTTATTTAATCCCTTGAGACTCTATTTCCCCGCCTGTATGAGGCAGTGGGTGCTAACACCTACCCAGCTAGTTGTGGTAATGATGGGCAAGGGCCAACCACAATGTGTGCCTGTGGGAGGAGCTCCTTGGCCTGTGGGCAGAGAAATCATCTGGAGCGATGAGAGTAGCAAGCAGCAGGCAGACAACATTTCCAGGATTGCAGCATCTGGCACAGAGTAGTTCCTGTCTTTTCTGTTTCCAATGACTTTATTCTGACTTCTTCATATCAGCCCTGGGTTTCGAAAGATTTGGCCTGCCAGACAAACTACACATATTAAATAATGATTAATTCATCTTCCCATTTATTATTAATCACAGCCATCTCTAAGTCTAGTCAGATCTCTGATCTGCATGAAGTACCACAGTATTGCCAAAGTTCATTGATATAATCTCAGCTAAAATTGGAGAACTGTTTCTATTTCTGCCTTTGAGATATTGAGACCATCTCATAGCCCTCAGCATTGTCTGATGATTGCCTCACTGGAAACATACACAGGAGCCATTTTTCTGTTAAAGCAGGAGACTCTAAAATGTTCTAATTAGTACAGGCAGCAAATTATCTGGCCTAAGATAGCACCATATCAGAGCAAGAGAATCAAGCCCAATGTGGTGACACACACCTGTAATCCAAGCAACTTGGGAGGCTAAGGCAAGAGGATTGCCAAATTCGAGGCCAGAGGCAGGCTGTGTAACTTCGCAAGATCCTGTCTCAAGATAAAAAGTCATTAAGGGTCTAGGGGTGCAGCTCAGTAGTAGAACCCTTGCAAAGTCAGCAAGGCCCTGGGTTCAACCACCCAGAACTGCCAAAGAATATAAAAATAAAAAATAAAAAATAGCGCCGGGCACGGTGACGCATGCCTGTAATCCCAGTGGCTCAGGTGGCGGAGGCGGGAGGATCGCAAGTTCAAGTCCAGAGGCAGTCTGTGTAACTTAGCAAGACCCTGTCTCAAAATGTAAAAAAAAAAAAAAAAAAAAAAAAAAGGGGGGGGGGCTAGGGGCTGGGGGCGCAGTTCAGTGGTCCAGGACTTGCAAAGCATGCAGGCGCAAGGCCCTCGGTTCAACCCCCAGTACCGCAAAAAAATAAAATAATTAATTAGTTAATTAATTAAATTAAGAAATAAACAAGAAAATCAAACCCCAAGGCCCTGGGTTTGAGTTTTTGTGATCACCATTGCTGAATACTTGTGGCGTAAACCACAGAATAGCTCTAACAAATATTTCTGACCCTCATTTTATCCTTGACCTTGTATGAACTAGGGGATTTCATGACAATTGCTACTGGCCAAATTAACTTGGTAACCAAAGAAACAGATAGGTAATGACTTGCTTTTTAACATACATCAAAATGTCAGATTATCTGTATTGAGAAGTCTGTGCCATTTTCTAGAGGACTTTTTCTCTTCAGTAATTATTATTGTCTAGTAAGTACAATTCATCTAACGAGAAAACCATGGAACGTACCAGACATGAGAAAAAGGTCCTTTGAAACAGGGTGGGAGCCCATCCTTGCAGAAGCCATCCCTCCTGAAAGTGTGGCTTGGCTAGTGCTGCCTGGCTGCTACTTGAAGCCTGGTGCTTAGATGACTCCCGCTCAACAGGGAAGTCAAGGAGTGGAACAAACACCCAACACTACTGTATGCCAAGGTGAGGGATCCATCGCCCATCCCTGGGGCTTGCCCGGGGATGTGTACCATTGAAAGCACCTCACCCTTATTGGTAATTTATCCTGGGCCCAGCTCCCACCCTATAGTCCTTTCCCCACCATCACAAAGGAAGAGGCAGGGAGGAGGAGTCAGCAGGCTGGGCTAATCCCTCGGCCCCCAGCGTTTCCCCACCTGTTTTCCTTGCTGTGGATTTGCCACTTCCTTTGTCAAAACGGTAAGAGCTGAGGCAGTCACCTCGTCCCAGTCCATGTGTCCTGGAGTCCAGACGTGTTCCCCTCCTGCTTTGCAAATCCCATAGTAAGCAGCTGTCAGCATGCCATGCCTCATACCAAGTGCATAAAGGCAAGTAAGATGCAGCCCATGCCCCAAAGGAACTGCAGCCGGTGGGGGAGGGGATGGACTTGGGACAAGCATTTCCATGTCATGGATCCAGACCTGAAATGTTGCTTGCCCAAGGTGGTACTGTGAGTGGAGACCAGGGTCAGGTGTTGTCCTCAGCCTGGCTCACGAATAGCTTCCTTGGGGAAGCAGAACCCTGAGTTCAATTGCAAGGTGTTAAAAGTCGTCTACTAAGCAGGGAGGGCACGGAAAGTGCGGCTGAGGCTGGAGTAAGGCTGGCCTGGGAGTTTCTGACTCTGAGATTAAAGGCCACAGGCTGGAGCCTCACCTCCCAAATGCCTTTAGCTCCCTCTGGCGACGGCGGAGGGTGGGAGTGAAAGGAGCCTGCAGGCAGGCAGGCAAATGGAAAGCGATGGCCATCTTCCAGGCAGGAGTCAAAAAGCGTAAATCATGGCAGGGAAACAAGACTGAAGGGGAGGGTCAGGCCAAGAGTGGCTCGGGAGGTGGGGTGGACAGGATTGGAATTGGAGAACAGAGTAGATGTGGGGTTAGGCAACATCTAGGACAACAGCCACATTTCTGGCTTGGAGGAAGTGAGGACAGCGAGTCGCAGCTACTCTCCCTCCCAAGGAGCTTGACTGGGAAGAAAGGCAGGGGTTGGGACAGAGGAACCAGAGCAGGAACCTTCTGGGGTGTGGTTCTGCCGGACGACAATGTGAGTATGCCCATGGGGTTGGTGGCTACAGTGGATAAAAGGACAAGAGGCCACTGGGTGCCATAGTGCATGCCTGTAATCCCAGCAACTCAGGAGGCTGCAGCAGGAAGATTACAGGTTTGAGGCCAGAGGCAGCCTGCATAACTTAGACCCTGTTTCAAAATAAAAGATTTAAAAGGGGGGTTTGGGTGCAGCTTTGTGGTACAGCACATGCCTAGCATATGTGTAGCCCTAGTACAGCAAAAAAAAAAAAAAAAAAAAAAAAAAAAAAGTACAGATTTTGGGGCTTGAGCTGGGCAGAAGGTAAGTGCCTTAGCCTCATCATAAATGGAGACAGATGATGATAGAGCCCAACTTGGAGATTGCCAGGGGGATTGAGGGTCAGTGTATGTGTGAGGTGACCCACACAAAGGCAGTCAGCACCCAGCAGATGTCAGTCTGCTGCTTCTCACCCTTTCTGACTTCTCTCCTTCATCCCTCTCTCCCCCTGTATCCCTCCTTCTTTCCTTCTGCCCTTCCTCCCTCTCTTAGGTTCAGCATCCTTCCCAGCACTCAGCCCTCCCCTGCCCCTCCCCCAACAGATATCACATATAAAAACATTTGTCAAGCACAGCCCCAGCTCTTGACAGCAGGTCTCGCAGGTTCACTCAGTCTCCAGACGTAATGCACAGGAGGCCTCAGATCCCAGCTGGAGCCAGCTGACCTGGGCCACAGCTGTTCCTCAGGGTGTCCATCAATGATACTCATTTCCTCACCTGGCTCCAGGGACCAGCATGTGCTACTGGATACTATCATAATTCAACCCAATCCACAAGCAGTTGCAGAGCCCCCACTGTGTGCCAGGCACTGAGCCTTGGGGCTCCTACAGTGTGCCAGGCACTGAGTGGTGCTGCAGGACTGACAGAGAGGACTGAGACTCTGTTGCTTCATAATCTTTGCAAGGACCATAGGGCAGAAAAGTTCAATAACAGTCTGCAGTGCCAATCAAGTTCTAGACAGCAGTAGACAAGATGTCACAAGGCATGATTAATTGCCAGAGTAACTGTCCAGATAGCCATCGCTGTAAAGGGCACAGAGCAGGGAAAGTCAGAGTTGGGGAAATTAGGCAAAGAGCAATGGGCTGCAAGCAGCATAGAGTTTGGGCCCAACTTCTGCCACCAAGATAACATGTGACCTTGAAAGTTGCCTCCCTTCCTCTCCAGTGGCTCCATCTGCAGGGTGAGGGGGTGTGGAGAGAGGTCACTGAGATCTCTGCTGGCTCTGAAATTCATCAGTGCTTAGGACTCTGCTGGGCATGTGCTGAGGGGAGAAGTAGGTCATGAACTTGCTGATGGATGTGACAGGAATAGAAGCAGGTGGCCCCGCCAAGGAGCATGTGCACAGCTGGCCAGGTGACCCATGGGGATAGTATGACTATACATCTGATCAGAAATCTCCTGCTGACCAAGCCCTGGACACAATTCCCTTCCCCATAAATTCTCACATGCCCATGGAGGATGAGCAGGGCAGATCTTACTATGCCAATCTCAGATGAGGAAACCTGCACCCAAGAAGGAAGGACTTACCCAAGGTCCTGCCAGGACTTACAGGCAGAGCCCAGAGCAGAGTGCAGGTCTGCCACACAGCTGAGGGGCATACAGGCAAGGCATGGGGCAGTTCATGCCTCTCCGAGTGGAGGTCTCTCTCCTCTCTCTTCCTTCTTTAGCCCCTCCAAGGTGCACAAGGACATTGCCAGCATGCTACACACAAGCTGTGCTGTCATTTCCAGACCCAGCAGGCAGACACTTCGACTTGCTACTAATTCTTTATTTTAAAAAGATTAACAAAGCAAGTGGGGCACCGTGGCACATGCCTGTAATCCCAGCAACTCAGGAGGTGGAGTTAGGAGGATCACAAGTACAAGGCCAGAGCAGCCTGTGCAAATTAGTGAGACATTGTCTCAAAACAAAAAGTAAAAAATTGGGCTGGAGGTGTGGCTTGATGGCAGAGCACTTACAAAAGCATGTGGGAGGCCCTGGGTATAACTCCGCAGCAGCACAAAATAAATAAGTAAAAATAAAATATAATTTAGAAAAATAAGATTCACGACTCAGTTACATCAGGTCACAATAGCTCACAGCCTATAATCCAAAATGAGAACCCAATAAACATCCATTCTGACCAGGGGACATGGATTGGGAAGAGGAGAAAAAAAAAATTGCAGCCTAAACTCGTTGAGAGCAGTATCTTGTGATTCCCAGTAAATTGGAATCATTGTGAGTCATTTTCTCCACTTGAGTGGCAGGTAAATTAATTTCTTGTCATTTGTCAACCATCAAAAATAAATTGTTTACAAGGGTTGAAGAGAGGGTTTCGGAGACTTGGGCTGCAGTTATTATTCTGGCACGAGTTTGGATGATAGGATTTGCAGGGTCCAGGGGCTTCGAAAGTGCCAAGACTGGCCCCTGCTACAGGCTCCATAGAGGACGGGCCTGGGGGAAACTGAACAGCGTTGACCCCAGACTCCCTTGGCCATGCCCTCATTCATCTACTTCTCTACTCTCATTTCTTCACCACCTTCTGACTCCTAGAGCCACCCCCAAGAAAGGAGGGGATAGACCCACCCACAGGACTGCATCCAAACACTGAATACCATTTGTCACTCACTCACTGTCCTCTAGGCAGTGAATTAGGTCCCTTATAGGCACTATTGCACTTAATTCTTGCAAGTACCTTTCAAGGTACATATTATGATTATCTTCTTTTTATATACAGGAAAATTGAGGCTCAGAGAGGATGAATAACCTACCTAAGATCACATAGCTATTGACTAAGGCTGGCCGAGCCAAGACCAGGGAGAGAGAAATGAGGCATCTCAGGCACAAAATTAAGAAGGCCCTGGCTCTGGAGGTCATCTAGCGCAGGGTCAGCATCTGAAGGGAGGAGCCTCGCTGTTGTCACTGTACTCTGACCCTGGCTAGAAGAGCTTGGATCTGGATCCAAATCTGTCTGCGCAAAAGACCTTACCCTTCTCACTGTGGCCCATCCCACTCCCAGGCAGATGAGACTTGTAATAACAACTAGAAGCTTCCAAAGGAGTGAAGCTCAAATGGTGGATTTTAGGTCTCAAGAGCATGAGAAGGCATCTGCTCCTTCCCAGGACCACAACATTAGTCCAGGCAGGCAACAGTCTGCTCCCATGGCGTGAAACCAGTCTCTAGTCCTGGGCAGAAATGTGGGCCTGAGGCTACCATCCAGGAAAGTAAATTCCAGCCACTGACAGCTGGTTGCCCAGCCCTATTATAGACTTCAGGATCCATAGAGCTGACCTGAGCCCAGAGCCTCATCTTGGCTTTGCATCAGTTTGGAGTCTTCTCAAATCTACAATTTTCCCCATCAATGAGATAGGGGTACTTATCTGTGTTGCTTCCTGGATAGTAGGACCTGAGGCCCAGATAAGTTGACCAAGTTGCCTCAGGTCACACAGCTGGCACAACCAGGACCAGAGTCAGTATGTGACTCCAATCTCAGAGCTCTTTCCAGCCCATCTCACTGCCAAGCACTGGGTCAAGGTATGGCAGAAGCTGGCATTCAGACTGGGTTGAGGGGCTGGAGAAATAGGAAAGGAGGCTTAGAGAGGAAAAAAATCCAGGAACAGACAACTTCTAAAATGTAATAACTTGCCTAAATTTAAACATGCAAAAGAGTTCAGAGTGGTTCATAATGCATGTAGATTGATGCAAATGACACAGACAGGAATGAGTAGGGTAATGCTTACCTCTCAGCCATAAGCAGGAGTCTTCCATGCAAACTACATCTTCAAGTTGAAATGACCTTTTATGTAGCCTGACCCAGAAATCTGTAGCCCCAGAAATCTGGAGTAGTGAGCAGGACAAAGCTGGAGCCCATGTACGTTTTTGTCCCAAGACTGCACATTCTCTGGGATCCATGCTGCCACTACCACCATCCCCTGCTCACATTTGCCTTCCCTGCACTCAGTAATTCTGCTTCCTCTCACCTTCCACCAATAAGCCTTCCTTTTCCTCCGCCTTTTAGCTTTCCTCATCTCCTCGTCCATTTCTAATGAATTAGCAGTGTTGGGCTGAGGGTCAGAAGGAATCAGGATGGTCCGGGGTTTTCCCAGGCCCCTCCCCATGTGTCCACAGAAGCCCCCAAAGTGGGAGCTTTGGGGAGAAGAAATGGCCTCTAGGAAGGGAAACATGGGGGTTTGGACCAGAGTCTGCCATTGGCCATCCGTGTGGCCTCAGATGACTGACTTAATCCCTCTGAGCCTCAGTTTCTTCCTCTGTCAAAAGGGATTAATAGCATCTATTGTTAGCCTGGTGTGGTGGTACATGCCTGTAATTCCCACAACTCAGGAGGTGGATGTAGGAGGATCATGATTTCAAACCAGAGGCACCTGTGTAATTTAGCCAGCCCCTGTCTCAAGATAAAAAAATTTAAAAGAGGGTTCTGGGGGCATAGCTCAGTGACAGATCATTTGCAAAGTATGTGCAAGGCCCTGGATTCAACCCCCCAGTACAACAACAACAACAACAACAATAATAACAACATCTACTATTTCTGGCAGGCTGGGATTTAGCTCAGTTGGTAGAGCACTGCGCTGCAGTCTCTGAGGTCCTAAGTTCAATTCCCAGCGCAAAAATGGGAGAAGGGCCTGGCAATCCACTCCCAAGGCAATCCCGAAACAGTCTGAAAACCCTATGAGGGTTGCTATGAGTCGGATACCGACTCGACGGCACCTAACAACAACAACAACTGTTTCTGGCTACTGGGGATGTCATATGCATGTGGGCATGCATGATACCACCATTATGGAAGATGTTCCATAATTGGCTCCTACTTCTCTCTCCAAACCTATGACTACTTTCCCCATTTTAGCCACCTGCTGCAACGTACGCCCCAGAGACTCCCCAGAGGCCCTAACTCCTCCCCTACACCCTTCCTCCCCTTCTGCTTGTCCAAGAGCCCTCCCATCTGTGAAGCCAACCTCACCATCAACCCCATGCCACCCCCAACAACAACAAAGGCCTCCAGCAGGTACCACAGTCCTCTGGCTCCCCTCTGGCCCTGAGCACCTGACAATTCATACTTTTCACAGAGGTCTGCAGCATTGTTGGGCTTTCATGCCAATATCTCTTTGTGATATTGAACAACCATATGAGTTTGGAAGATTATGCAATTCTTCTTTTGCTAGGGAAGAGGGCCTCTGAGAGGATGTACAAAGGCAGGAAATGGTCCACTGTGGGCTTTGAGCCCCAGAGTCCCCCTCCACTTTGCCTTCTTAAAGTGGGATTTCACTTTTCATAATTATGCCCACCTTCCCAGTTTCTTCATAAGCCCTTCAAGGCCTTGGAGCCCACCTCAGATCTCCTGGTGTCCACACAGCCTAATGCTGTTCCCAAAATTTCATAGGCTCCAGTCAGTACCTAAGCAGCCTCAAGGGCCGTCGTTGTTGTTGTTGTTGTTGTTGTTGTTGTTGTTGTTGTTGTTATTGTTGTTGGGTGCTGTCAAGTCGGGTCTGATTCATAGCTACCCTATGTACAATAGAATGAAAGAGTCTCTGACACTGTGCCATGCCCAGCACTATGTCAGCCCTTCTCTGTTATGTGTAGGGTTTTCAATGGTAGGTTGTATCGGGATTGTTTCAGGTGTAGGCTGCCAGGTCCTTCTCCCATTTTTCCAGTGCATGGCCTCAGGGCTAAACATCACTCTACCAGCTGAGTTAAACCCCAGCCCTCAAGGGCTTTAGGCACAAAATTCTCTGCATTCCACTGATAACTCAGGTCCTCACCTGCCACATTAGCAGACAGCCAGTCTCCAGGCTTGTCACTGCAGAAGGGGCCTGCACTGTGCCTCAAGAGAGCCCCAGGGGGCCCCTCACTTGCCCAGAACATGGGCATTGCCTAGGACTATAGTGCAGAAGTCACAGCGTGTGGGCATAAACAAAACTGCCTTTCATCTCTTCCTAGGTTCTCATAAGGGAACTTGGATCTGAATACACAGGGACGTGAAAACCCTCCCAAGTCTCTCTTCCTGGCAGCTGGTCTCAGGGGAGGCATTTGTTAGCATTTGTCAGCTGGTACGCGAGCTGTCTTCAAGACATGCTGCTCTTCCGACACGGTTCACAAATCGAGTTCTCTTTTTTTTGCCCATCTTTGCTTGACTTCATCTCAACAATCTAAGAGGCAGCTGATATAATCCCACACCCCACGCTCTGTTTATTTATTTTCATCATGATTGGTTGTTTGTTGTCTGCGCACAGATTTCTCCAGAAGGAGTTACGGGTGGGATGGGAATGAACAGTCTCTGTTCATAAACATGTTCTCCTCAATTGGTGCATGTGAACTGCCTTTATTTCTAGACTCTGTGGAGAAACTTTAAAACTTTGTACTACGTCAATTACTGCCACTACTCCCACTCATACCACATATAGTGAATACTTATCAAGTGCCTGCCTGCAGCCATATCACTGTGGTATCCAATCTGTCAGATCTCGGAAGCTAAGCAGGATCAGAGATGGTTAGTACTTGGATGGGAGACCGCCTAGGAACACCTGGTGCCATAGGCTTAGAAGAAGGACCCAGCAAACCACTCCCAAAAAACAATCAGCCATTGAAAACCATATGGATAGCAGAGAAGCACTGACAATAGTGTTTCATCTGGGTTGCTATGAGTCAGATACTGACTCAACAGCACCTAACAACAACATCAAGTGCCTATTATATGCCAGCCACAATTCTAAGGCTACATGTCTGAACATTTTCCTTTCATTTTCCTAAAACTTGTATCATAGGATGTACTTTCTCCATTGTACAGATGAGAAACAGAAAAGTTAGGTTACTTGTCTATGGTCACATGAGTTCTTTGATCTTGGATTAGGAAGTCCCCGTCCTTCTCTAAACTTGACTTTCCTCTCCTAGCAGTGGGCCTCCTTGCTGGCCTCAGGAGGCCGACGTGGGCAAGAAGTCTCAGATGTGATGGTGGTATGCTTGGCCCCAAGCCACTGGGCTGGCAGGAAGAGGGTCAGTCTTCTACCATGGTAGGAGCCAATGTGCTTTGTGCCGTTACAGCATCTCGGGCTATGGAGCCGCCGGTGGGAAAGGCGGGAAGAACACCATGACACGGTCCCACGGTGTGTCAGTACTAGGCATCTTCAACCTGGAGAAGGATGACACGCTATACATCCTGGTCGGGCAGCAAGGGGAAGATGCCTGTCCAAGCGTAAGTGCCCAGAGCAGAGATTTACCCTCCACACTCACCCAGCCCTGAGGGAGGCCTCTTGGAAGTCACCAGCAACCAAAACTCAGAGACAGCAGGTCTCACCCCTATTCTGCCTGCAAATGCCCATCCTTTTCCAAGGCCATGTGAGTGCATGAGAACACAGGTAGTGTGGCTGTTGGAGTTTTACACCCCTGCAGGGACCAAGGCTGGAGCATGGGTTTTGCCATTGACCCTTAAAGCTGAAAGGGACTGGATCCCATGTGAATGGACCAGTGGTTATTCTTCTCCACAGAAGTCTGAGTTGGAGCCTATTTCTTCAACTTTCTTGTTAGCACATTGTTGGATTTAATAATAGTATTACAAATGGGAAAAAAACAAACAAGTTGAACACTTTGTGTTCAGCTCAAAATCACAGACTTGTGCCCACATATGTTGTTGCTGTGGTCATGTACATAAACGCACAGAAAAAGTAAAGTTATAGTTAACAGTGGTTACTTCCGGGGAAGGGACTGGACTGGAATTGATCAATGATGTATGAAATAGTTACAAAAATAATATGCTGATATATTTACTATTTGTGTGATTGAAGCTAAAAAAAGAAAATTAAAACCTATACTAAGAGCCAGAATACTATGAAGCCCATTTTCCCCATTTTACCGATGAGGAAAATGGAGAGCACAGAGGTGAAGGGACTTGTCCAGTAACTTACACAGCAGCCAGAGCTCCAGCTCCCATTTTGCCCCACCCTTGCTTGGGCCTCTGTTACTGGGACCTTTTTCCCATTTCCACTTACAGCCGTAGTTAGACAAGCTACTGCAATCCCAGAGGCATCTTGTCATCATGTTTCTGATGCCCCCCGGGTGCCTAGCTGTCAAAGAGGGAGAACTCCCAACAGTAAGAGCTAAGAAAGCCCAAAGTGGTCTCAACTCACCAGGAGAATGAGACAGTGAGCGCTGATTAACCAGCAGCCAGGCAAACCCTGGGCATGCCAGTGTTTGCCTCCTGGCTGCCTGTGTTGGGAAGGGGCAGAACCCTGGCAGTCCTGGCTGTGCTCACAGAAACTAAGGGCTCTGCAGGGCACGTGACCTTAGCAAGTCAGGCCCTCGCCTCACCTGAAGCACAACTTGCTCCAGCAGGGGCTTGGACAAGTGGCTGAGTTCCAGTGCTCAAGACAATTCCTTTTCCAGGAACTGTCCCAGCAGGCTGGGAAAATAGAGAGGGGAATAGGGAATGCCAAGAGAGCAGCTCAATTCCACAAAATAAACTAGGAGCTCCTAAGAGCCAGGTGCTGGATTGAGAGCCTAGCGTACCCCTCAGCTCTCTTTCCCCACCCACCCCCTTCTAGGGTTAAGACAAAACAACAGGACTATGCTTGGCAGGTGCAACCTTCTGCCTAAGCAATGTCTCCACTCCAACTTTTATTTAGCAACTATAATCAGGACTTACCAACCCTAACAACAACCAACCTGTTATAATACATTAAGTCATTAAATTGCAGGCTGCTGTAATTTTCACAGGAATTTATTGAGTGCTAATGTAATTCTTTCATCTAAGCAAAAAGACTGCATTGACTTCTACAAGGGACTTTTACTTGATTGGATTGTAATCAGTTATGTCTTTTCATAGGACCACGTCTTTTTTTTTTTTTTTAATTCAATTGTAATCTACTTGTTCCTCTGGGTTGCTGCACTTTATCATTTTTATTAATCAACCGACTTGCTCTCAAACCTTGTGAATACTCAGGGAGAGTTCCCAAGTGGGCAGGAGGAGGCCATTCTCAGGCAAAGATAGAAAGCAGCCCCCCCTGCCGATAGGGCTGGGCATAACATGGGCATGTGGAGAAAGTCATAGGTCTTCCCTGGTTGCTCTGCTCCTCTAGCCCTGAGTTATCAGGAGAGGGAGAAAGAACGTCTTCACATGCTGTCTCCATCTTCAGTTCTCTCTAGGAAAAAAAAAAATTATCTAGAGATGATCTCAAGAGAATGAAGCAGACTCTAAGAATTAAAGTACAGGATTTGGCCCATGTGTGGGTTCAACTGTACATTGATGGCAGTTGCTCTTGCTGGGTGCCTGGTCACCTCAAATCTCCTGGTATGTGGAGTGTGCTCTAGCTGCTAGAAACTGTACCCTTATACACACACACACACACACACACACACACACAGCTCCTGCTCCTCCAACTCCTTCCAGACCCCACCAGGTGGCATGAGTCTAAATCAGGCTTTCTCAAACAGAGGCCCTGTTGACATTATGGAGCAGAACTTATTTGTGGCAGGGAGGTTGTCCTGTGTATTGTAGGATGTTTAGCGGCATCCCTGACCTCTACTCATTGATGCCAGTAGTGTCCCCCAGAAATGACCATCAAAAAATGCCTCCAGATATTTCCAAATGTCCCCTAGGGAGCAAAAACCCTTTTCTACATTTTCAATCCTGTCATTACCATCCCCCACCAGGCAAATATCAGGAAAGGCCAGCCCATGAGCCAGGCAGCTCTCAATTCATTCAAATTTATTCAACAAATTTGTATTGAGTACCTACTGTGTGCCAGCCACCATTCTAGGAACTTGAGATATAGCAGTGAACAAAAGAAAGATCTTTGCTCACAAGGGGTTTATATCTAAGCAGGAGGAGGAGGGAAATATCTGGGGAAAGAACAACCCTGGCAAAGGCCAGATCCCTGAGCTGGGAGCAGGCATGGATGCCTGTGGGATGGAGTGGAGGGAGCAAAAGGTAGGGCAAGGAAGAGATGAGGTCAGAGGTCATGGAGCTGGATCAGGACATGTGGAAGCCACAGGAGGGTGCTGAGTCACATAGTGACATGACATGACATGTGTGTCAAAATACCTGCTCTGACTTCACTGTGAAGAACACACCATGCAGACAGTGAGGAAGTGTCAGGGCAATGGATTCAAGGGATGTTGCACTAATTTGGGCAAGAGATTGGTGGTGGCTTGGACCAGGATGTAACATTAGAAGGGGTGCAGAGTGGCTGAATTCTGAGCATATTTGGAATGTGAAATCCAGAAGGATTAGATGAGGAACTGAGAGGAAGACAAGTCAAGGGGGACTCCAGGAACTGTGCCTGAGCCACTGGAAGGAGGCAGTTTGCCATCACCTCAGTTGGGGAATGGCTGCAGGAGCAAGTCAGGACAAAATAAGGAGGTCAGTGTCAGACATGCTGATTGCAGAGGTCTGCTAGAGGGTCAAATGCTGACGTCAGGTGGATAGCAGGAGATAGACTGCTGGAGTTCAGGAGAGAGGTCTGGGAAGGAAGAGAAGTTCTGGAGAAATCAGCATAAAGTTGAGATG
>VMDO01037490.1:0-14267 GCA_007922755.1 Pedetes capensis | reverse complement strand
TTAACAGTAGTCTTCCATATAAACTTTGAGATTAGTTTATATAATTTTAAACTTGCATTTTAATTACCACTTCACTTGATTTATACATATATCAGCTTTGCAGAGCTGACCTCTTTTGTGATATTCAATATTCCCAATGAGGAACACAATTTCTCTTTCCATTAATTTAAATCCAATTTGATGGTCTCAGTAAGATATCTTAGCTTCTTCATACACATCTTAGACATTCTGAGAGTTTAATTTCTAAGATATTTTGTAATTTTTGCCACTATTCCTTTGTTTCCATTTCTAGCTTGTTATATTTTAATTGAAAAACATTATTGAGATTTTAGGCAGCCAGTGCCTCAGCCTAAAATGGATTAATTGTAGGAGGCATGTGTGCTTTAAGTAGCCTTCTGAGCTTTGCGGGTATGTAAACACGTCATCAGAAATTTATCCTGTCCATGCATTCACTCGCCTGTCACTTGCTGATTAGGTTCATATGGTATGCACTGTACTTTTCTACACACTTAGGCTCTCCTAGTTAATGAACAGCCTTAGATGTTTGCTTTGAAGAGCTGATATCCTAGCAGGGTTAGCTACAACTGGAAGCAGCAAAGTGCCATAATAGGCCAAAGTTATGGAAAGGAGAGCCTGCAGCGGTAGCCCTGTGGCATCCGATCCCGGCAGATCTCGGAAGCTAAGCAGGGTCAGGCATGGTTAGTACCTGGATGGGAGACTGCCTGGGAACACCAGAAGCTGTAGGCTTGGAAGAAGGACCTGGCAACCCCCTCCCCAAAATCAATCTGCCATTGAAAACCCTATGAACAGCAGAGAAGCACTGACAATAGTGTTTCCCCTGTTGTACAGAGGGTCGCTATGAGTCGGATACCGACTCGACGGCACCTAACAACAACAACAACATGGAAAGGAGAGCCAGCTGGGTTTTCTCTAGCCACAGCAAGGGAGGCCGATGGACTAGGGGGAAGTGGGGGCAATAGGACAGGAGGTCAGAGATAGAGTGAAGCATTGGGGTGGGGGAAAGATCATGCTGAATCTAATAGGCCCTTTTAAGGTATTTGTCAGAGAGAAAGACAGAGCAGGAGGGAGAGGGAGAGGGAGAGAGAGGTGGGATCTTTTCGAGGGTTTTATTTTTATTTTGGCTTTTGCTTTGTTTCATGTTTTTTCTGAACAAACTTGAAACGAGAAACTTGAATTCCATGAGAGTAGCTGAACAGAACTTGAGTTCTAGCAGGAAATGTTTGTCAGTACCCAGAAGTCGTAATTAATATGAATGCCTTTATTCAGATATAAAAATACAAGTCCCCTCCCTCTTTTTCCTCACCTCCTTCGCCTCTTTCTCTGGCCTGCTTTATTCTGCATCTTTGCACCTATTTACCATGCGCACCAGTGCTGGGTGCCTTGGCGAATGTGGACCTGGGTGACCCCACAGTGCTCGTGGCAGGGGTGCAGCGGCAGGCCAGTGGCTATGCTGTGTGCAGAGAGGGAGGCTTTGGGCTCCAGTGGCAGTGGTGGAGGAGGAGGGCAGTCAGCGTTTTCTGCTGGATGTTTGCCATGGCCATTGCTGTGTTTTGAGCAGATTAATGACACTGTCTAACGTGCGTCTGGGAAGAACCTCTCTGACTGCTCTGTTGGGAGAATCCTGTCCAGAGCTGCAGGAAGACCGTCATCAGCCTTGGTCAGGAACTCCAGGCAGAGGCCAGGGGCACCTGAGCAGAAGGACCAGTGGAACAGTGACAAGGGGCTGGAGTCCGCACAGAGTTTCCTGCTGGAGCCAACAGAGATGGTGGGTGTGAGAAAAACAGAAGAGTCAGACATGACTGTAGGGTTTGAGCTTGAGAAATTGGAAGGATGGCATTTTCACCAACTGAGATGGGGAGGCTGTGGGATGAGCGATCTGGTGAGTATGGAAGACAAGCATTTGGAGGTTCGCAGCACACGCATGGGTAAAACCATAAAAGTGAATGAGATGACCAAGGGGGAAATGCAGATGGAGGGAGGAGAGAGGCACAACGATGCCATGTGAGAGTGCTGCCATATTAGAGGGCTGGGGTTTCGCTCAGTTGGTAGAGCACTACTCTGTGCTCTCTGAGGCCCTGGGATCGATCCCCAGCACCACAAAAATGAGAGAAGGGCGTGGCAGCCCACTCCTAAAATAATCCCCAAATAATCACCCATCGAAAACCCTATGAATAACAGAGAAGCACTAACAAAGTATCTGGCATGGCACAGGGTCGGAGAGTGTTTATTTAGTCTGTTGTACAACTATGAGTTGGACCCAACTTGACGGCACCTAACCACTGCTGTTACTTTAACTATAGTCCATAATTTGTTTTGACGATCTTCACAGGGAAACACTGTTTTGTTTGTTTGTTTTGTTTTGTTTTTATGCCAGTAGTTCTCACAGCAGCCTTCTTCTCGTTGTGCTGGAATTCTTGGCTGGTAAGACTCAGACTCCATCCTGGACCGAAAAGCCCTTCCATGCCCATGTCTCCCAAATTCTGCCTGTCTTTCTATCCTCCTCACCAAGATTTGTGCGTGACTTCAAAATCAAAACTCATGGTGCTGTCACTGTCATTCCCGGATATGTGCAGGATGGAGAAAATTTTAAGTCACTCAACGCACACATTCCCAGCTGAGGTCAAGCATCACGGAGCTCTGCCATCTCATTTCTGCTTTTATCTTTAAATAAATATCTTCTTCATGGTCTATTTGTTGTTGTTATTGTTAGGTGCTGTCAAGTCGGTATCTGACTCATAGCGACCCTATGTACAACAGGCAAAACTCTAATGTCAGTGCTTCTCTGCTATTCATAGAGTTTTCCATGGCAGGTTGATTTTTGGGAGTGGGTTGCCAGGTCCATCTCCCAAGCATGCAGCACTTGGTGTTCCCAGGCAGTCTCCCATCCAAGGACTAACCAGGCCAGACCCTGCTTAGCTTCTGAGAGCTGACGGGATCGGATGCCGCAGGGCTATGGCTGCAGGCCTCGTGGTCTATTTAGTGTCATACTTTTCATGTTGAATTTTTTTGGTTGATATTGCTCTTTTTCTTTTCTGTTTTTTGTTTTTGTTTTTGTTTATTTGTTTTTTGTTGTTACTGTTATTGTTGGTTTGTTTGTGTTTTGAGTTTTGGAGTCAGGACTTCACTAGGTAGCCCAGGCTGGCTTTGAACTCACAATTCTCCTGCCTCTCTGTCTCCCAAGTGCTAAAACTACAGGCGTGTGGTACAACACTTGGCAATTCTGCCTTTTAAAATAGCCCCAAACATAGTGCTGGGGTGCTGTCAAGTGTTCCTAAGCACAAAAAGGCTGGGCTGTGCCTTATGGAGAAAATATTTGCAACTTGTGAGCTTTGTTCAGGCACCAGCTATACTGCTGTTAACCATGAATTCAATGTTAATGAATACACAGTATATGCTGAATTGTTGTTGTTGTTGTTAGGTGCCGTCGAGTCGGTATCCGACTCATAGCGACCCTCATAGGGTTTTCAATGGCTGAGTGCTTCGGGATTGCCTTGGGAGTGGATTGCCAGGTCCTTCTCCCATTTTTGTGGTGCTGGGAATTGAACTCGGGGCCTCAGAGACTGCAGCGCAGCGCTCTACCCACTGAGCTAAATCCCAGACCCATATGCTGAATTAGGTGCCTTTAAATAGAAACACACAGAGAACATGTTGATTGCTTAGTAAAAGTGTTGTGACCAGAGGCTCCCAGGATCCTAACCCTTAATGCTGTCAGGGAACAATAGATCAGTACTTGCTGGTCACAGCTACTTTGTAGAACAACTACCACCAATAATGAGAATCAACTCTTACATCTTTTCTCAGGCTGTAATGCAATCGTAAGTAGTATTATTCTGTTTGCTTGCTTGTTTAAGTTGCCTGTCTTCTCCAGCATTGTTTCTCTAGTAGGTGGCCTCCCATGGCACGTTCTTTGGCTGTTAGGTCCCTCTTGAGTGGATTGTCATTCTTGGTTGTCCATTCAATGAGGCTTAGGTTCAGTTGCCAGTATGTTAGCTTAGGTCCTTAAAGATAAGAGGGGGACTTTGGTATCTGCCCTGCAGACTAATTAATAATCTACCAGACCCAGATAGACAGAGGGCCCAGCCTACCTTTGCAGCTTCTACAAAGTTTCTCCAAGACTCAGAGATGAACAGGTCTTTCTAGGAATGCCCTCTCCAGCTCCTGAACCTTTTGGGGGTCATTGATCTCCATATTCTTTCCAGTTCTCTGTGTTCTGCTCCTCAACCTAAGAGTCTGTCTGGTGGTTTCCAGGCTCTCCCCTGACCTGAGGGAGAAGAAATCTCCCAGTAGTATTTTATATCAACATCCCAATGGCCTGCCCTCATCAGGTCTTCTGTGTCTACTGACGTCAAGTCCATAGAGGTGGTCGGCTTTTGGGAGTTGAGAAGAGGGTATGGGTGTGTCATAAAGACACAGTCTCTCTAGAATTGCATTCTGAAATGTATCATGCATCAGTAAATGCCACCATGGTCACTGAGCAGCGTCATTCTTCCCAAATAAATCATCTGGAACTGTTGAACTTGCGTCGAATGCCAGCGCATCCTTTGTACTCCAGATGTTGTCACGGGAGATTTCCTTCTCTCGGGGGCTGTTGTTTCTAATGCTGCTGCTCATAATGTGGTGAGCAGATTGGTTCATCGCTCTTTTATTTATCAGCAAGTTGCTTCACTCCCGTGGAAGCAGCTGAACTCTGTAATAATGAGCATTGAAAGGGAGGAATTTCCATAAATGCCATATGTTTTACCAGCACTGCTTCAGATGAGGCTTACCCAGGAGTTTTTATATTGTATTTGTGATAACATTTCTATTATTGGATAGTCTATTATTCTCAGAATGAGGAAAATGAAGATGCATTTTCTGATCTACCAACTCTTGTTAGCTCACCAGAAATCAATACTTTCTGATGTTACATACACCTTCAATTTATGGGGATCCAAATCCAGAAGTCCTCACTAACTATTTATACCCATTTGAGTACACAGTTTTAACCAATGTCAAAGCACGCATACTTTTTTTTTGGTCCATGACTTTGCTTGACTTGGTTCTATAATCAACACCCATGGAAGGAGCAGTCAAGAAATCGAAAGACACATTGCATTGGGGAAAACTGTGGCAAAAGCCCTCTTTAAAGTATTGAAAAGTAAAGATACCACATTAAAGACAAAGGTCTGCCTGACTCATGCCATGGTATTTTCAGTCGCATCATATGATTGTGACATCTGGACATTGAACAAGAGAGATGGGAAAAGAATTGATATTTTGAATTATGGTGCTGGAGACTTCTATTGAATATATCATGGACTGCCAAAAGAACCAACAAATCTGTCCTAGAAGAAGTGCAACCAGAGTGCTTCTTGGAAGTAAGGATGGCTAAACTGTGTCTTACGTATTTTGGTCATGTAGTCAGGCAGGACCAATCTCTGGTGAAGGACATCATGTTTGGGAGAGTGGCAGGTCAATGAAAAAAAGGAAAACCCTCCACTAGATGGATTGACACAGTGTCTGCAACAATGGGCTCAAACATAAGTAAGATTGTGTGCCTGGCACAGAATCAGGGGGTGTTTTGTTCTGCTGTATATAGGGTCGCTATGAGTCAGACCCAACTCAATGACACCTAACAACAACAACAACAGCAGCAGCATCTGTTTCTTAGTATAGTCTTATGATACTTATTTTTATTCATGAAGGATGTTTTAAACGTTTGTTTCATTTAAACATGGTGCTTATAACTCATTACTTTTGTAAATTCTTCTCTAACTAAGTATTTGGCCCTTATCTCACTATCAAGTATCTTTTAATACTTCCACACTGACTTTGAACACTTCAGAAGCACCATTTCACAGGGTAAATCTGATTTTTGTTAAATATTCATAATTTCTGGAATTGTGTTCCATTTGGTAAGCATTTGATACTGTGACAAGAGCACTAGATTAAAGGCAGAAGACTTAAGCTATAATTTCTCTCCCACGGAGGAGTTTGTCTATTCTTTATCTGTCTGGCTCTGAATGCTACTTCACTTCTATAAGCTTTGATCTTCTTAACTTAAAATGGGGATAAGAATTTTATAGAATTCTCATACTAAGGTAAATGTAAGGAAGTGGCCAGTTCACAATAAATAGCCAATGAAATGTTAGTTGAATTTGAAATCATAAGTAAAGGCACTGTATGTCTAATGAGTAATGTAAACACAATATTCAAGGAGAAAGTTTAACCTGCCTAAAAGAAAAAAATACTTTGAATCATTTAAAGAATCCTGTTCACAGACAAAATACTAATTCACATCAGGATTTCTATTCATTAAATTATGCCTGCCCTATCTCTATTTTGCCTGCAGCTGTACCACTGTAGCATCTGATCCCATCAGATCTCAGAAGCTAAGCACAGGTGAGCCTGGTTAGTGCTTTGCATGGGAGATCGCCTGGGAAGACCAGGTGCTGTAGGCTTGGGAGAAGGACCCGGCAACCCACTCCCAAAAATCAATCTGTCATTGAAAACCCTATGAATAGCAGAGATGCAGTAACAAAAGTGTTTCACCTGTTGCATATAGGGTCTCTATGAGTTGGATACAGACTCGACGGCACCTAACGACATCTCTATTTCAGAAAGACTTTTTAGCCAATTTCTCTATTTCCCATAACCATGCTTACTCCAATATATATAACATTTTTTAAAGTACCCTAGAATTCAGATGTTTTGCTAAGCTAGATTTCTCTTTCTCTTAAATTGTATTAAAGTTTTTCAAAGTCCTATTTTTAAAATGACAGAAAAAAAGTGCCTGTAAGTCAGAGGATTATGAAAATACTGGCAACAATATATGGCAAAAAAATTAATAGAAAGAAAATGGGTGTGTCCGTATATGTGTGTGTGTCTGTGTCCACATATATCTATATATCTGTATATATATACACAACTGGCAAAAGCTGAAGGCAAACCTGGTTAAAACAACAATGGCACCAGCTAGAGACAGACAGCATACCCAAGCCAAGGCAGTCACTGGAGACAGCTTAACAAGGGGACTGTTTGTAGAGTCCCCTTGGGCAGAGTGGGAAACCCATAAGGCTGGTATGAGGGTTATGTGTGCTGCAAATGACAGGGCCATGGGACAGTGCTCTACAAGCCTATTAATGCCCAAATGTTGTCAGATGCCAGATGATGTTGCATGTGCCAGATACCAGACATGGAGCCATAGGATTTATTTGCCCAGTGTGTTATCAGTCTTGTTATGGACTCATCTTTCCTGTGCCTCCATTCCTCCCTTTTGGAATGGGAATGTTTACTCTGTGCCATTGTATGTTGGGAGTATGTAATCTGTTTTATATTTTTTTTTTCAGGGGCCCAAAGACAAGTTTTCCTTGATTCTTAGCGGAGACTTTCTTCTTGGACTTTTGAACATATTTGGGACTGTGAGGTCTTTGAGGACCCTTGAAGTTGTACTGAATGCATTTTTCATTCGAGGTGGCCATAAACCTTTGGGGGCCAGGGGCAGAGTATCATAGTTTGAATCTAAAATATCCCCTAAAAGTCATCTTTTTAAATGTTTGGTCTGTAGGTGGTGGCGCTGTCTTGGGACGTTATGGAACTGCGAGGGGCAAGTTACAGCTTTGTGGAAGTGGGTCATTGGGGGTGGGCTTTTTGGAGATTTTTAGCCACAGCCCAGGTTCCAGTTGCTCTCTCTGTTCACTGATCCTCTGATCTGCCATAATGTGAAGTACTCTGCTGCCTGCCACCACCAGGCCTGCCCAATTGCCATAGTGGACTATGATCCTCTAACTGTGAGCCTCCAATATATATTCCTCCCTGAGTTTGTTTTGGTCAGTTTCTCTGCCACAGCAATACACCAGCTGACTAAAAAAGATGGAAGCATCCAGTAGAGCAATGAGAGACTCCTTCAGCATGCAAGGACCCTGGGGTACGGGAGGAAGCAGAGTATCCCTGGGAGGATATGAGGGAAGTGCTCCCAGACAAGAACTGTGGCCACAGGCAGAGGGGTGCAGCCACTGTAGGCTTTGGCCTGCCCAGTGGGGGAGGGGAATCTCTGACCTACCCTCTGATATTTTTTAGGGTACCACCATCCCACCAAATCCCACAGAATTCTAGAGAGCAAGAGAACGTGGGGTGAAGCTCTCCCTTGTGACAATGAGCAGAGCAGAGTGAGCAGGGAGGTGGCTTGTAAAAGAATTCTCAGCACAGCAGGAAATTGGCAGAGATAAGCAGAAACTACTCAGGAGGCTGGAGAAATGTTCAAGATGGCAATGCCGGCAAAGTGTGAAAGAATGGAAGTATTTCTTATAGAAAAATTGGTGGTCTTATATATTGCTGTTGGAAGAATGAAGCCACCTATCTTTTCTGGGAAGCAGTTTGCCAATATACTAAAGGTATCATGAAGTTTGAAATTCCTTAGACTTAAATTTATCCAGAAGAAATTGATCTGAAATAAATAACTGGAATAAGGCCTAAGAAAATAATTAAGCAAGTTCATAGAGATGAATATATAGGAAAGCTTATCAAATTAACTATAATAATCATAAAATTTGTAAAATCTCTAAATCTATAGTAGTGGTTATTGTTGTTAGGTGCCATCCAGTTGAGTCCAACTCATAAGAACCCTTATAGCATTTTCAATGCCTGATTGCTTCAGTATTGCTTCAGAAATGGATTGCCGTGTCCTTCTCCACAAATCTATACTAGTGCAGCTAAACAAATTGCTATATAGATGGACCTATGTATATATATATAGGGGCTGGGACTTAGCTCAGTTGGTAGAGTGCTACTCCGTAGTCTCTGAGGTCCCGAGTTCATTCCCAGCATCACAAAATGGGAGAAGGATGTGGCAACCCACTCCCAAGGCAATCCTGAAACAGCCATTGAAAACTCTATGAGGGTCTCTATGAGTCGGACTCGACTCGATGGTACCTAACAACAATAACAATGTGTATATAGGTATATGTATATTTTAATACTAACATGCTATTGCAAACATTAAGAAAGTTATTGTAAATCAACATTTATTGCCATTGGAAAAAGGACTCAGTATATTGGTAGGTCTAAAAAGAAGATTGAAATGGTATTCCTAGTTTTTAGACAAGTTGGGATTTGAGGTAGAGGGATTTTTCAAGTTGACATGTTAGAAAGAGGAAGAAGCAGGGTCTAAGCCAGGCCTAGGCAGCACTGCTGAGTGTTTGTGTCCCATTTTCCCTGTGAGCCATTTCTTCCCTCCTTCCAAGCTCTTTGTAACCCATCTTTAGAAATAGTCTAACCCTAAGTCAGCCTTGAAATTAGACAAGAAACTTTTGGCAAGGAGGGCCTGTGGGGTCTTCTTGGCATCCGATTCCACCATTTGGTTTCAGTTATTTTTTGACCTGTCTCCAGCTATGACTAATTTCTGAGAACTTACAGCAATAGCTTCACAAGTGAGGGAGAGAGAGAATGGGAAGGGGAGACAAGAGATGAGTCGAGGGAAGGAAAAAGGGAACAGAGAGGAGAGTCATTCAATGCAATGAGTACCTATTGTGTGCCAGCCCTGGCTCAAGGATAATTACCAAAGGATACACTCGACCCCGTGGAGCTTGTAGTCTATGGGATAAGAAAACTCCAAAACAGAGCTTGGTTCACTGTGTTAGGTTTCTAAGGCTGCTGTAGCAAAGTACTGTACCAAAAGCGGGGAGGTTTAAGCAATGGGCTTTTACTGCCCCACAGTTCTGGAGGCTGGAAGTCTGAGATCAGGCTGATTCCCTGCCTCTCTCTGAGCTTCTAGTATTTCACTGGACATCTTCAGTGTTTCTTGGCTTGTAGGAGGCTAAGCCTAATTGCTACCTTCAACTTTCCAGGCAGTTCCCCGAGTCTGTGTTGAAATTCTCCTTCCATACATGGACAGCATAATCGTATTGGATTCTGCTCACCCCCAGGACCTCATTTTAACTTAATAAGCTCTGTAAAGACTATCTCTAAATAAAAGCACAGCATGGGGTACTAGAAGTTAGGACCTGAAGGCATGAATTGGGGTGGGGAGTGACATAATTCAACTCATAATACCACAAATTAGGGTTGTGGGGGGGACTACTTCAAGGGTGCTTTAGAAAGCCCACTTGGAGGAGAAGCCATTGAAGGAGTCCCTGAATGAGGGAACCAAGTTAGCTTTGCAAAGGACAGGAAGGCATTTGAGGCAGGAAGAAGAGCACATATGAAGACTTGAGTCAAGAAAGCCTGTGACACTTCAAGAGACTGTGAGGAAAGCAGGTGGGCTTGGCCATGGAGGAGACAGGAGAACATGGCAAGGGTGGGTGGAGGCAGGCTCCAGGGATTCCGACCTTCTAGGCCACAGTGAGGAATTCTCCTTGTCTTCAAAGTGTGGCAAGACTCTGAAGGCTGGGGGACCCTCTCCTGCCTGGTTCATTCTCCAGCCTCACCGTGGTGCCGGATGTGCCTCCATCCCTAGTCCTCCGGCAGCACCCTTCCACAGCACTGTGCCCATGCCCTGCTCCCGTGGTGCCATGTCTTGACTTGAGCTTCATCTCTGTGAAGACCAAGATGGAGTCTCATCCATCTTATTCTCAATTGTCTCCCTCGTGCTTTGATCGTTTGCTTGCTGACAGGGAGCCTTTAGCAAATTTGTACTCATTAAATGAAAAGATAGCTGGCTGGGATTTGGCTCAGTTGGTAGGTAGAGTGCTGCTCTGCAGTCTCTGAGGTCCCGAGTTTGAATCCCAGCACCACAAAAATGGGAGAAGGACGTGGCAACCCACTCCTTAGGCAATCCCGAAAACAATCAGCCATTAAAAACCCTATAAGGGTCGCTATGAGTCGGACATGACTTGACGGCACCTAACAACAACAACAAATGAAAAGACACTGCCAAACTTTCTCTCTGGTCCTATTAATCCTTTCCCTTTCCCAGCCTCCTTTGCCCAAATTATTAAATAAAAGGGTTGTGTCGTGGTAAGGAACTCAGACTCTAGATTAAAACTGTTGTATTTAGACCCCTCAGCTTTCCCACCCATAAGATATGTGATATTGTGGAGTTCCTTCGCCTCTCTGTGTCTCAGTTGGGGACATCCCTTCTACTTCATTTTTAATATTATTGAGAAGATCAAATGAAACAGTCCAGGCAAATCATTTAGGCAGTGTCCTGTATAGGAAGTGCTAGTGACCATCATCATCATTATTAATGTTCTTTTTTGTTAGAGCTGGATAATTGGGTTGTTTTCATAAATGAGCAATAGAGTTATTTTACAAGATACAACTTAGAATTATCTAGACCAATTGCCAAATGAAACATTACCTACCTAGACCAGCATAATGTCCATAGGTGCTCTTCTGTCCACACAGGAAGCTGAATGTACATCTCAACCTCCCCACCAGGCTCTGACTCACCCATGCGGGTTTGTGCCTTTCACAGCAGCCAGAAAGTATCTGTCCCTGCAATTGCTATGGATAACCTCTTAATAATTTACCATGGAGTTGATCAGTGTAAATGCATCATTTGGAAAAAATAATTTCTCACATTTTTTGAAAGTGGCTATTGACTATGAAAATGTCGTTTATAGCCCCAAAACATTAAAAGTTAATTTCAAACACAAAAATAAACAAGCTTTGCTCTGATAATCCATGTGCTGAATAGACATTTACTGAGAACTAAGCACCTAATGCCTGCAGCCATAGCCCTGTGGCATCCGATCCCATCACATCTTGGAAGCTAAGCAGGGTTGGGCCTGGTTAGTACTTGGATGGGAGACTGCCTGGGAACACCAGGTGCTGTAGGCTAGGGAGACAGACCCGGCAGCCCACTCCCAAAAATCAATCCACCATTGAAAACTGTATGAACACCAGAGAGGCACTGACAATAGTGTTTCACCTGTTGTACACAGAGTTGCTATGAGTCAGATACCGACTCGACGGCACCTAACAACAACAAGCACCTAATGAATGATGAACCCGTAGTCCAGAGCTCTGGCATTCACCACCAAGGAGCAGCTATCAGCCTCTGTGTGTCTATTGTCCATATAATTATCTTACTTTACTTATCTGTCTCTCTATCCCCTGCCTAATTCCACACATGATTTCAGATGGATTAACATCTCTCTTCTGTAGCATCAAACATACCAGGGAGGAATATACTATTATCATCTGTTTTACATATGAGACAACAAAAACCACCTGGAGATTAACTTTCATTTTCACTTCTGATTTAAAAATTTAGAACCAGACACTGAATGATTTTGATAAATTTCACTGTGAAAGTCTTTATGCTTATTTCTGATCTCTATCCAAAACTTAAATGCTGAAACAGCGAGAATATGAATCTCAATGGAGCGCTGCCTGTTTGGCCAGTCTGTGTTTCCAGTATCCCACTATCAACCTTCATGTGACTTGGCAGGGATAGGTAATAGGAGGCCATGTCCAAAAGCATGGAGATGATATTAGGGAGAGTATTTCTCATTCCCACCTTCCTGAAATCCTAATGACTGAAGAGATCATTTCTGAGCTCTGGCTGAAGATCCAGCTGGGAATAACAAATGGATTTTTGAGGCCATAAGTGAAAACTGGAAGGTGTTGTATTTTAAACAAAGGCCCCTGAAAGGGTGAACGGCAGATTTCAATTTATGCACAAATCCAACTAAGGCATCTTGCAGGACCTGTGAAACCACATTTCCATTTTTCTCCTTTGTGCTTTGAAAGAGCCCACCCAGCCCTGTGGACTTTACTTGTCAGTCTTTAGTGGACTGTGGAGCCTCTCTCTACCATTTCATTCACTGAGGCTGTTTGTAGAGCTGCATTTGGAGGCCAAAAGGGTCTTTGTGGACCACATCAGGCTTGATTTTAGTGTAATATTACAAATGACCACATGGGCTTCACATGGGAAGAAAATTCAGTGACCACCCACCTGAGATCTAGAGACATGATATTTCTCAAAAGAACCAAGATGGCATGTGTCAAACTGCTCTCTGGAACATATTCCATCCTGATGTGGTTGGGGCTTTAAAAGATACTATTAAAATCATAACTGCCGGAAGGTACCAATTCGGTTTAAACTCAGCCCATTCAGCTCTTCCTGTTATTTTTGAGAGAAGTCAGCCACTTCTTGGATTCCAGCTCCTTTTGAAAACTTAGTTCACTTAACATGGCAATAAATTTATCAGTACATCTACCCTTACCTATTGCCATATTTTTCTTTATTCTTGTGGGGTAGATTCGAAAGTATTAAAGAGCTATGCACATTGTTAGTTTTCACTCCTATTACTGTAAAAATTCCAGATCATATTTTTATCATTGGTTCCTTGGAATGGGGGAATAAAGGGTGGGACAGAACAGTAGCTGAGCTTAAATATGAAGCACCTTTAATAGATTTCGTTTCCACAGGATATTTGTGTTCTAAGAAGTTCTGATAATTTCAATGATTGAGGTTCCCTTTTCTGTTGACTTGGATATGAGAAGTCCTCCTAAAAGGGATATGTTTTGAAGGGTTGGTCTCTAGCTGATGGTGTTTCTTTGGTAGGTTTTGGAAACGTTGGGAGGTGGGGCCTAGCTGGAGGAAGTAAGGTCCCAGGGGGAGGTGGCCTTGGAGACTGTATCTTCTTCCAGGGCTCTCTCTGCCTCTCTTCACTGTACTTTTTGTCCACCATCATGTGAACATCTCCATCAAGCTCTCCTCACCATCACAGACTGCAACCTCTGAGACCATGAGCTAAAAGAAATCTTTTCCCTCTTAAGTTCTTGATGTCAAGCATTTTGTCACAGCAACATAAGAAGTGACTAACACATTTTCCCTGTCCCCCCATCCAGAGAAGAGTGTGTCAAATTTAATTTTTGTTACTCTAATGGACAGTATTGCTATTTAGTTGCACTGTACCAATGCACACTATTTGGAGTCTGGAAAATTAAACACATTGGTACCATTGATATGAAACTCTTTAAATATATAGTCCTTGTCCAAGTTACACAGATCCTATACTGGGCCTTCCTGTATCCCCAGGACCCAGCAAGAACAGGATGAATACCTGGTGTAACAGATTACCAGAAACTTTCCCTATTCCATGCCAAGTAAATAATGTCTTAAATATAATCTTTGCTACTAGGTAAGAGTGATGATCACATTGTTACCTTAATTTAGTTTTATCAGGCTTATAATAAAAATATAATACTTAATATAAAATTATGCATGTCAACCAATATCTATCCATATAAGATAGATATACAGAGAGTATATCTTCAGAGCCCCCACATGTCTGTCAGTTTGCTGTACAGTGGGGGCT
>VMDO01037489.1:0-14216 GCA_007922755.1 Pedetes capensis | reverse complement strand
AATTAGATGACTATTACCAAATGTTATCAGGTATGTGGAACAACTTGAATCCTCATTTTTTGCTGTTGAGTGTTTGAAATTGTAAAACATTATTAAAGATTGTTTGACTATTTCTAACAGTTTAAAAATTATTCAACAGAATGACTAATTCATCTCCTTTTTATTCATCCAAGCAAATGAAAATATATGTTCAAAACAGTATTTAAAAAAATTAAATTTGTAAAAGAATGGTAAGTTAACATTATTCACATTGACCTAAAATTGTAAGTGAAACAAGTGTTCATCAATTGAAATGTGCTATATCATACATTGAATATTATTTAGTAAATACAGAAGGCAAATTTGTCAAGTAGAATATTACTGAGTTTCAAGAACATCATTCTAAGGGAAAGAAGCTAAACTTTAGAGATTATCTACTATGTATATGTTAGTAATTGTGTAAATTACGGGGCTAGATATATTTTACAAGGCAAACTGAATTACACAAAAAAGTGGATGAATTCTAATGTATTTAAATTATACCTTGATAAAGATATAAAAGATTAAAATGTTCAGTAAAATTATGATGAAAAATTTAAAGCTTATGCCTGTAATCCCTCTGGAGGTGGAGGCAGGAAGAATGCAAGTTCTAGACCAGAGGCAGTCTGATTAATTTAGAGAGCCCCTGTCTCAAAAAAAAAAAGGGGGGGGGTGGGGCTGGGGTTGCAGCTCAGTGGTCCAGCACTTGCAAAACATGCAAGCGTGAGGCCCTGGATTCAACTCCCAGTACTGCAAAAAAATAAATAAATAAATAAATAAATAAAATAAAATTACTGCAGTGGTGTGCCTTTAGGAAACAAAAGGGACATAGTAATAAAGCATATCTGAATAGAGATAAACCAATATTTTCCAGGGTAGAACAGTCCTAAAATAGAAATAGCAATTCAGTGGACTACTACAATTCAGTGAAATAGCATTCAGTGGATGTGGCTCAGTGGTAGAACATGTGCTTAGCAAGGACCTGGGTTCATCTTCCCCAGTACTGAAATAAAAAGGCAACCCAAATATTGTTGTTGTTAGGTGCCTTTGAGTCAGGTCAGACTCATAATGCCTCTGTTCAACAGAACCAAACACTCCCCAACACTGTGCCATGCCCAACACTATGTCAGTGTTTCTCTGCTATTCATAAGATTTTCAATGGATGATTGTTTTGGGAGTGGGTTGCCAGGTCCTTCCCCTTTTTTTTGCAGTGCTGGAGATCAAACTGAGGGCCTCAGAGTGTGGAGAGTGGCGCTCTACTAACTGAACTAAACTCAGTCAAAGCCACATATTAGGCAGTATAAATCAACCCACATTAATATTTTGTTCTTGAGGAATAGAATCACATTTTTCTGCCATTTGTCTTCAAGTTCAATACAGTCAATCCTATTTATTGAAGGATAAAAATGTTTTTAAATGAAGCTATTTCTGTGTCCTTCAAAGTCACTTGTACTATTTTCAGTACTGGCTTTGGTTTATTCACCTTTCTGTACTTAGTACTTAACACAGGATGTAGAATGTATTAATAATCAATATATATATATTGTTTTGTCCAGTGAGCAAGACACATTGCAATTTCATTTAAATACTACATTATTTAGGTATTTTTGTGGATAGGGAAATGAGATCAATTGTATTATTACCCACTTAGTACCACAAGAGGATAAAATTAATATTGTAATGACATATTTCACTTGTGTAAATCAATACATATAAAAGTTACTTCTTGCTGTTAGGGGCTGTTGAGTCTGACTCATAGCAACTCTATGTACAACAAAGTGAAACACACCCTAAAACTGTGCCATGTGCATGATCTTTTTTATGTTTAAGCTCATTGTTGCAGTAATTGTATCAATACATCTAGTTGAGGATCTTCCTTTTTTTCATTGAACCACCACTCTCCCAAACACAGTGTCCTTCTCCAGGGATTTGCTCCTGCTGACGTCATATCCGAAATACGTAAGATGCAGTGTAGCCATCACCACTTCCAAGGAGCACTGTGGTTGAAGTTCTTCTAGAAGAGATCTGTTAATTTTTTTGGCAGTCTATGGTATATTAAATATTTGTCTCCAGCACCATAATTCAAAAGCATCAATTCTTCTCCTGTCTTCCTTATTCATTGTCCAGCTTTCACAAGCATATGATACAACTGAAAATAACATGGCATGAGTCAGGTGTACCTTTAAAAAGATCTTTTGCAATGGCTTTCCCCAGTGCAATACATTTTTGATTCCTTGACTGCTGCTTTCGTGGGTGTTGATTGTAGAACCAAGTAAAAAAAAAATCATGGGCAATCTCAGTCCTTTCTCCATTTATCATTAAGTTGCCTAGTGACCCTGTTGTAAGCAGTATGGCAAACTGACAGACAACTGGTGGAAAATAACTTATATAATGGTTATTAAAATCTGTATGCCATAATAAACTTTTGACAAGCATTATGTAAATTATTCTAAAATTGGGACATTTTTCCAAATATATATTAATCTTTTGAAAAGAGAACCAGTACCTTCTCTGTTCAGAAATACTTTTATTCATTGAAATTAGTAATTTAAAAAGGTTTTTTTGAATGAAAAATAATAGGAGAATATAGTTGAGTATATGTTTTCAAAGGAAGTCATTGTTCAAAATACTAGATCATTCATTCTTAATGCTTTACCCCACAAACAACCCTAGATGGAGCTCAGAGGATTTCTTATCTACTATCCTTTAACTCTTGGGAGAAGGACCTGGCAACCCCCTCCCAAAAATCAATCTGCCATTGAAAACCCTATGAACAGCAGAGAAGCACTGACAATAGTGTTTCCCCTGTTGTACAAAGGGTCGCTATGAGTCGGATACCGACTTGAAGGCACCTAACAACATCCTTTAACTCAGTTGATCTTGAAATTCACTTCTTCCTTTGCTTCTGTCTTTTTAACCATTCTAACTTAAATTTCATATTTATTATGATTTCTAATCCTTAGATTTTCACTGTCCATTTACAATCAAAATATGAAGATTTCATATGATGTACCCTTCTTCCTTGGATCTATTTCAGATCTTTCAATATACATGAAGTAATTGTTAGACCTTCTTACCCTTCATTTTACCTCTGCAGAAATAAAATTAATGTAATACATTTAAGCTGAAAATATTGATTATGAGCATTACAAAATGCTGAGTTAGGTGTATTTACATTTGTCAGTGTTGAAATAATACTGTGAGACAGCTCAGAATGTTTTATTCACAGAACAAATGAAAGATTACAGTTCTTACTTCAGGAACAATAGTTCATAATACCCAATATTTACAGACAATAAAATACATAAAATAGAAAATAGAAAATAAACTGAGTTTTTAAGAATTATAATTCAACAGTTACATAGAAACCCCAAAAGAGACCTTAAAATATTTCAAATGTTGGTACCTTCTTACTGCAGCTGGACATCAAGTCCCTCCCTAAATAAGCCAAATTTCATGCCAGCTAACATCACAGAGTCTGTGAAAAAGTCATTGAAATAACTACCATATCAGAATTCATGTTTTATATTCTGAATGTCTTTTCAATTCAAGTGTTCATTAAAATAACAATGGATTTCTCCTTGTGGACATGATGCAATAATTAATACTAGGCTGGTTCTGCATGCCTGAACATCCATAAAGCAACAAGACCATGATCTATAACATAGAAACACATAAAAAAGATATATCTGACACGAGGCACTTGTATGAAATGTAGTGGGAAAAGGAAGAGATAGTAGTCTTATAAAATGAAGATTATTATTGGAGTGTGATGTGGCTAGAATTGAAGAGCAGAATTCTAAAATTCAATAAAGAAGGAACTCATGAATTCTACATAGTGATTTTCTCAAATATTTGGTTAAACACCTACTTATGCATGGCAAGAGTTTTCAGTCCTGAGCAAAATCAATTTATTGTGAAAGTACAAGTAATAGATGAATTTAAAAAAAAATCTGCCAGAAAGCTATAAACATCTCTGTCCTCGGGATTCAAACAGGATTGGGAAGCTGAAACTTCTGAACAGCTGGAGTGAAGAGAAGTGACACATTTGGCATTTAGTAAAGACTCTAAAAATAGTGTATCATAAAAGTGGTGGTAACATAACTGGAACACAAGTGATTCCTTAACTACACCAAGAAAATCATAACATTTTTTCCAGAAGCAAGTCAATGTTCCCTACTAGCAACTTCAACAACAGCAATTAAAAGCATAGGGACAAATACATGGATATAAAATTCACCCACTAAGGTGAACTCTACATTGAGGAGCCAGCCCTTCCCCAGGCATTTCTTGAATGCCTTCTAGCCTGCAGGGCTCATTTTCCAGGACTGTATTTAACAGTGTTTCCCTGCTATTGATGGGGTTTTCAATGGCTAATTGTTTCAAGAGTGGACTGCCAGGTACCTCTCCCTAGTCTGTCTTAGCCTAGAAGCTCAGCTGAAAATTGTCCACCACGGGGAGCCTTGCTGGTTTCTGAAATACCAGCACAGCTTTCAGTATCACAGCAACACAAGCCCTCACAGTATGATGAGCTGACAGATATGTGACATATATATCATATGTATGACATCTATATGACATATGAGACATATAGTATATGTATGTATATATATATGCTAGTATGTATACTAATATTTTATATATATATTTATATTTATATGTAATAAAGTTGAAAACAGCTCAATTTTAAAAAGCATATGGACAAAAATTCTTGAACAGTTACTTCACAAAGAACGATGTGGGAATGGCCAATAAGCAGAAAAAGTACTCAAATATTTAAAATTGCAAAAAAACTGTACATTTCATAAAACTGAGATTAAAATTGCATTCCTAGTAAAATTTTTAAAAACTGACAATGCAAACTGCTGGTAATAACAAGAAACAATCTGAACTTCCATAAATTGCTAGTGTTAATGCAAAAAAATGCAACCACTTTGGAAATGAGTTTGAAATTTTTCAATAATTTAAACATACACCTAATCTATGATGTTCAAATTCTACTAGGAATTTATCCAAGAGAAAAATGTACACAATTAAATTTACAGGAGAACGTTCACAATAGCTTTAATCATCATAGTTAAAATTTAGAATAAGACAAGTGTTCATCTACATTAAAAGTGGGTGTAAAGTAATTATTCAAAGGAAGGAATTATTCTCAACAACAAAGAGGAGTAAACTACTGATACACACCTTATGGGCTCTGGTTTAGCTGTGTTGGTAGAATGCTTCTTCTGCACTCTCTGAGCACCTGGGTTTGATCCCCAGCAAAAATGGGAGCAGGATGTGGCGATCCACTTTTTAGGCAATCCCAACACAATCAGACATTTAAAACCACATGAGGGTTTCTGAGTTAGACCTGACCCAATGACATCTAACAACAATACATCATATGAATGAATCTTGAAATCACAATACTTCACTGGGCAAGATGGCCCATACCAGTAATCCCTGGTTCGTGCGAGGGTGCAGCAGGAGGACCACAGGTTTGAAACCAGAGGCAGTCTGTACACGTTAGCAAGATCTTGTTTCCAAATGAAAAGTAAAAAAAGGACTAGAGATGCTTCTCAGTATTAGAGTACTTGTGTTGCATATGCTAGGCCCTGGGTTCACCATCTCAGTACTGAAAATAAAATAATAAATACATAATAAAAATAAAACCCACAAAGGTAATTGGAACAAATCATATAAATAAAATAGTATATATTATTCACTTTATATCATATTCTAAATTCAAGCAAAACTATTTGATGGCAAGCAAAAGGAGAACTATGGTAGCATGGGCCTAGATATTTGTAAATTGACTGAGAAATAAAATAAGGATAATGTTGTTTACTTAGATCGGTTTTTGCATTATATTTGAGTATGCAATTGGGAACATTCATGAAATATTACAATTTATACTTGTGTCTTTCACTTTATTTAAATGGTACAAATCTTATTAAAACATCATCCCTCTTACTTGGTAAAGTATGTCAAATGCAGTAAAACTATAAATAAATTGAGATAATTACACAATAATTAATGTTTTCCTCCATCATAAAGCATATTACAATATTGACAAAATAAGTTTATATAAATAATAATGATTTCAAAAGTAGCTAGTCACCATGGCACATACTTGTAATCTTACCTACTCTGGAACCTGAGGCAGGAGGACCACAAGTTCTAGGCCAGAGGAAAGCTGCACAACTTAACTAAACCCTGTCTCAATATGAAAAATAAAAAAGGGATTAGCCATGCAAGTCAGTCGTAGAAACTTGTCTAGCATATGTAAGATCCTGGGTTAATCCCTAGGACTGTAAATAAATGAATGGATGAATGAATGAATCCAGTATGGAAGCAACAACTCACCTTAACAATACTGAAATGCTTTCATTGCCTAAGTACAGATAAGTAATCAGATTGCCAAAATGAAAGCTTTCATGTTTATTTTTCACTGTTCCTGGAGGTTCTCATTCACCTTAAATGACACATGGAAGTAATGAAGAAAATTATGTTTTAAAATGAAATTTACAGAGACATTCCAATAAAATGCATACATATTCTCACAAATAGTAGTCAGGCTAATTTCATGATTTCCCGTCAATAGTTTATACACAGTTTTCCTTACATTCATCATTTAAAATATATGTAAGCTTACAAGTGTGAGCATGTGAAAATAGTCATTATGACTTTCTTCTGTATTTAAGGACATATTGAGAAACTCCAAAGAATCATTTTGTTCATTTAATATCCTCCCATTCTCTGAAAAAGAGTTTATCTTATCTCTTTGAAGTTGACATTTTTAACAAGCTTTTTTCTTTTTCTTTTTCTTTTTAAGTATTTGGGGAGTTGAACTCAGGGTCTTACACATACTTTGCAAGTGCTCTACCACTGGGCACCCCTCAGAGCCCTTTAATTACTCTTTTTCTTTTTGAGAAAAGAAAAAGTGTCTTGCTAAGTTATGTAGGCTGCCTCTGGCCTCAAACTTGCCAATACTCCTGCCCCAGCCTCCTGATTCTATGGGATTAAAAGTGTGGGCCACAATGCCCAGCTTCAAAAGCTTTATTCATTTATTCTTTTCTTCAGCACTGTGTTCATATTGGGCACTTTATTTACTTGGTATTTGGAAAAGTGAAGAAATTGTATTGCAAAGGAAATACTGTCTTTAAATCATCCACTTGAGTGGAAGCTTAAGATGTTAACAAATCTAAGATATGCTAAAATACAAGCAGAATGAAGAGTAAAGATTTTAGTGGATGATATTTCCATCAATCTCATTCTTATCACTTATCTGTCAGTGCTGACAACTAATAGTTGGTATATGATAGATACGTTTGATGCATGGGACGGTCTAACAAAACACTTAACAAGAATATTTAGCTAATCTATTATTCTTAGGAAAATACACATCACATTGTTCGTGTGAAAGTATAATGGATTTTTTAAAAATCTTACCACTAAAGTAATGAAAAAATATCACTCTGCATAACAAAAAAAAATTCAAGATAAAATTCTGGACAATTTCTTTTAGAAATAAAATAGAAAACATAATTCTATTATTGCATACTTGGTCATTTTGTACTTTAAATGTAGATGGTACATCAACATTGTAACACAGCAAAATATGTAATTAACAACTAGAAAAAATACAAGCTCAAACACAGAATAGAGTATCCCCTAAATGTCTTCTTGAAAGTTCTGTGAGAGAATCAACACTGCATTTCTATCTAATTTAAACAACTACAGTGGATTATACAACCATTGGGGATTACTCTGCTATCAAAAGGGAAATCTGGAGATGTTATGAGAAAATCTTAGCAAACAATTGCACAGAAAAAAACACGTGAATATAATGTCTTAAGTTAAAAGATCTTTGTATAGAAAACATGAAACATTTTTAGAAAGAGCATATTCTATTTGCATTATGATTTCATGAATGTTAGTTTGCCCACCATAGTGAAACATGCAAGTACGGAAGTTTATACTTTCATGATTTGCATGTCAGTTACCAAACATTAATTTGAACAAATGACTGTAATAGAGAACTAAGAGAAACACTATAGTGTTAATGGTTCCATAAAAATGACTAGTTTCCAATCCTGTGGAATTTATGTGTGTGCTCCCTATGTAATGTGAAAGAGAGGGCATGAACCTCACTAGCATACATAACAAGAGTGCAGGCATTGGGCCAAGTGTAGACAATCTTTCAGGAAGATGCCTCTTGTTTGTCCACTCATAGGAGAAATTTATCTTGAACTAACCACAACTCTGTGGCAATACAAGGCAATGAAGTTGATTGATAATCATATTCTGATCTATTTAAATAAACAAAAGACTAAATTCCATTGATATCTGAAAAATGTTACAGGAATATAGAAAATAGACTAATTTATTAAGAATGAAAACAACTTAAAATAGCTCACAGAGACATTATTTATAAGCTATCTAAGAATATTATTACTAAGAGTAGATACAATAATTAAAGTATCCTTTCTTAGATCAGGAAGTAAATCAATTGGTCAGTTGCTAAACTGAGCCATTATTATGCAGATATGTAGTTTTCATTCAGGAGAGTGCAAAGTAACATTGTAAAAGCAACCTATGCTGGGCATAGTGACATATGACTATAATCTCAGCCCTCAAGAGCCTGAAGCAGGAAGACTGTGAATGTGAGAGCAGCTAGGGCTACATAGTGAGATCTTCTCTCCAAAAGACAAACTATATATATATATATATATATATATATATATATATATATGTATATGTATGTATATATATGTATATGTATATATGTATATATACATATATATGTACATATATGTGCATATACATGTATATGTATATATATGTATATACCTGTATATATACATATATATGTACATATATATGTATATATATACATACATACATATGAAAGCAATATAGCTGCAATCAAGAAAATTAGGAAAATGGGACCAGAACAAATGTTTGAAAAATATTTTAATATCTGTATGTTCAAAAATTACTTGAAGCTTCATTCTGCTTCTACAACTAACAATGATGCAAAATACATCATTAGACAAGTGAATGAACTCTGTTATAATATTAAGTAGAGACAGGAGGAGACAGAGAGAGAGAGAGAGAGAGAGAGAGAGAGTGTTAGATCAGATCATATCTGTATTTTCCTTTTCACATAAAAATTTTTACATGTAAGCAACATATTTAAGCCTGAAAGAAACCCAGGATTCATTAAAGAGAAAATAATCAATTGAGAAAGTAATATATGTCCATTTATTACTTGCAAAACTATATTTAACTGTATATTAACAATTTATAATTTGCCAAATTACTGAAATGACTAGTGATAGACATATTGGGTTGAGAAAATTACCACTTAGTGTAATTCTCATGCAATTTTATAAAAATATAAAAGAGAAGCCACCTTGTTTATCAATGGAAAAAGTTAATGGAGATCTATGTGTATTATAGGAAAAATCCAAGTTGAATTTGATTGAACAAGACAGAAAGTAAAAGAAGAAAAATATTATTTTTGCTGAATTACAGAATACTAAATATAGAAAATGTGGAACTGGCAGTAAAATTCCATGGCAGAGTACTCACCTAGCATGTGTAAGGCCCTGAGTTTGAACCCCAGCGTCACACACATAAAAAAGACAATGTACAGAAAATGTGGAAAGATATGAGTAATTAAAGGTGAATAATACAAAAAGAAAATCTCTAATTTTTTTTTTTTCAGTACTAGGGGTCTAGCGGTTAGGATTCCTGGGTTTCACCCAGGCGGCCCGGGTGTGGGAATGTGATCACCTTGCTGGGATTTAGCTCAGTTGGTAGAGTGCCGCTCTGCAGTCTCTGAGGTCCTGAGTTCAATTCCCAGCCCCTCAAAAGTGGGAGAAGGATGTGGTAACCCACTCCCAAGGCAATCCGAAACAATCTGCCATTAAAAACCCTATGAGGGTCACTATGAGTCGGACACGCCTGGAGGGCACCTAACAACAACAACAACAACAACAACAGAGGTTGAACCAGGGCCTCGCACTTGCATGCTCTGCAAGTGCTGGACCACTGAACTGCACCCCCGTCCCTTTTTTTTTTTTCCTTTATTTCCTTTATTTTTTGAGACAGACTTCCTCTGGTCTCGAACTTGCGATCCTCCTGGCTCCGCCTCCCAAACCGCTGGGTTACAGGCATGCGCCACCACACCCAGCTAGAAAATCTCTAATTTAAATGAGATTAAAATATCATAATCTTCTGTGAAGACATTCTCAATTTTTAGACCATTATCTGGAAAATTATTCACAGAAAGAAAAAAAATCTCCTAAAATATCTAATCATTGGATTGGTATTGTTGTTGTTAAGAGTTGTCATGTTGGGTCCAATGCAGGGCAACCCTATGTACAACAGAACAAAACACTCCCTGCAAAACTCTCTCATACTGTTCCATGCATACAACCTTTTTTAGGTATAAGGCCATTGTTGTAGTCACTGTGTTAATCCTTTTAGTTGAGGGTCTTCCCTTTTTTCATTGGACCACCACTCTCCCAAACATGATGTCCAGCAGGAATTAGTCCTTCCTAACAACATGTCCAAAGTATGTAAAACACAGTCATGTCATCCTTGTTTCCACGAAGCACTCTAGTTGCACTTCTTCTGGAAGGATCTGTTGGTTCTTCTGGCAGTCCATGGGATGTTCAATATTCATCTCCAGCACCATAATTCAAAAGCACCAGTTCTTCTCCTGCCTCTCTTATTCATTGTGCAGCTTTCACAAGCATTTGATGTAACTGAAAATACCATGGCATGAATTAGGAGCACCTTTCTCTTCAATGTGGCATTTTTACTTTTCAACACTCTAAAAAGATCTTTTGCAGCAGGGTTTCTCAATGCAATGCATCTTTTGATTTCTTGACTGCTGCTTCTGTGGGTGTTGATTATAGAATCAAGTAAAACATAATCTTGGACAACCTCAATCTTTTCTCTGCTTACTGACCCAGATGGAAGGATTTTTTGTTTTCTTGCTATTGAGGTGCAATCCGTACTGAAGGCTGTGTTCTTTGATCTTCATTAATAAATGTTTAAAATCCTCCCCATTTTCAGCAAGTAGAGTTGTGTCATCTGCATAAAGCAAGTTGTTAATGAATCTTCTTCCAATCTTGATGCCATGTTCTTCTTCATAAAGTCCAGCTTCTCAGATTATTTACTCAGCATAGAGATTAAAGAGGTATGGTGAAGGTTATAGCCATGATGTACATCTTTCTTATCTTTAAAACTAGCAGTGTTTCCTTCTTCTGTTTGAAAGACTACCCCCTGGTTCAAGTAAGGATTTCTTATTGTACAATTAAGTGTTGTAGTATTCTCATAATTCAAAATATTATTCATAATTTTTTTGTAATCCATACAGGTACATGCCTTTGCCTAGTCAATATAACACAGGTAGACATCTTTCTGGTATTCTCTGCTTTCACTCAATATCCATCTGACACTAGCAATGATGTCCCTGGTACCAAACCCTCTTCTGAATCTGGTTGAATTCAGGCTGTTTTCTGTCAACATACTACTGCAGTCACTTTTGGATGATCTTTAGCAAAATTTTTACTTGAATGTAATATTAATATTGATCAAAAATTTCCATATTCAGTTGGATTCCCTTTCTTGGGAATTGGCACAAATATGGATCTCTTCCAGTCACTTGACCAGGTAGTTGTTTTCCAAATTTCTTGGCATAGACAAGTGAGCAACACTAGTGCTGCATCTGTTTGCTGATACATCTCAATTAGTATTCTATCAATTTCTGGAGTCTGTGTTTCTCCAGTTCCTTAAAGGCAACTTCCACTTCTTCATTCAGTACCATTGGTTCCTAATCATATGCAACCACTTGAAATGGTTGGTCATCCACCAAGCCTTTCTGATATAATGATTGTGTATTTCTTCTATCTTCTTTTGATGTTTCCTTCATCATTTAATATTTTTCCTACAGAATTCTTTGCTATTGCCACTTGAGGCTTGAATTGTTTCTTTAGTACTTTAAGCTTGAGAAAAACAGAGCATGTTCTTTCCTTTTGTTTTTCTATATCCAACTCTTTGCACAAGTCGGTATAATATTTGATATCATATTTTCAAGTCACCCTTTGAAATCTTCTGTTTAGTTCTTTAACTTTGTCATGTCTTCCTTTTACTTTAGCTATTCAATTTTCAAGGGCAACATTCAGAGTCTCTTTTGAGATGTAATTTGGTTATTTCTTTTGTTTTCCTGTCTTTTAATAATCTTCAGCTTTCCTCAGAAATGATGTCATTGATGTTATGCCACAACTTCTCTGGTCTTTGATGATTACACCATCACATTAAATTTGTAGGAAAACAATCCAATTATAAGTTGTAATATGTTTAGGCTTTCAATAGTTTTCTCTTAATAAACAATGAAATGATCACTATAGAAGAGTGTAGTAGTTTTTAAAACTTCTATGCAAATTCATGTTATATTTATCTTTTCTTCTATTATCACAAATTTATGGTGTATTTAACTTCCTTAGATCAAAATAGTGAATTTACATAACATGACCTTATAATGTCTTGCCTCTCTCTCCAACCATCAAAGCAATATATGAGTCAATAAAATCATTTATTTTATGGAAAAATATTCTTTGGAGGCAAATAGATATGTATAGATTTAATTATGAAAAGGAGGACTCAAAGAAAAAAAATTAAAAGAACTAAGAATAGACTCATGTCATGGTATTTTCAGCTGCATGATATGCTCGTGAAAATTGGACGATGAATAAGGAAGATATGAGAAGAATTGATGATTTTGAATTATGATTCTGTAGAGGAATATTGAATATAACATGGACTGCCAAAAGAGCCAACAGATTCATCCTAGAAGAAATCAAAACAGAGTGCTCCTTGGAAGCAAGGATGATTGGATGGCTAGACTGTGCCTTATGTATTTTGGACATGTTGTCAGGAAAGAACAATTCCTGCAGAAGCACATCATGGTTGAGAGAGTAACAGGTCAAGGAAAAAGAGAAATATCCTCAACTAGATGGATTGATGCTGTGTTTGCAACAATGGATTTAAATATTAAAAAAGATCGTATGCCTGACACAGTGTCGGAAAGTGTGTTTTTTTTTCCTGTGGTACATAGTAGGGTTCCTATGAGTTGAACCCCACTTGATGGCACCTAACAACAACAAAAGAATACACAATTTGTTCTTCATAATATATGATCTGGAATTTGATGATACGATGCAAATTACCTAACATTAATCTCAGCAATGTGTGACAGATTGGAATCCATGTAGAGAAACCACCAAATTCCCTTATGATCCTATCATCAAATAAGTCCTAATAAAGGTATATCTACTATTTATTTCACAGGCTGTCATGCTGCACACGAGTAATCAACTTGCAGAAAAGAATGAGGCAGGAGGATCATGAGTTCAAGGCCAACCTGGTCTACACCTTTTAGCCTGCAGCCATACACTGTGGAGACCTATCCTGTCAGATCTTAGAAGTTAGTCAGGGTCAGGCCTGTTTAGTACTAGAATGGGAGACTGCCAAGGACCACCAGGTGCTATAGGTTTGGGAGAGGGACCCAGCAACCCACTCCCCCAAACAATCAGCCATTGAAAACCCTATGAACAGCAGAGAAGTATTAACAATACTGTTTTGCTTGTCTTATGTGAGGTTGCTATAAGTGGGACACCAAGTCTACAGCACATAACAACAACGACTATTTATTTCACACCTTTTATGATGTACTGGTTTTTCTTTATTTCTCAGATTGCTTTGAATAATTCAAAAATCAAAAGTGCCACTGATAAATAGACAATGAGTTGAAAAAAGACAATAGAGCTAGAGATATTTAGGAAGTTTTCAAAGAATCTCAAGAAAGAAGAGGAATTGAATTTCTCTTTAAAAGTCAACTGTATTTGCAACAACTTACACAATTTCTGTGCAACAAAATTATTACAAATTTAGTAGCTTAAAACTATACAAGTGTAGCACAGTGGGGTGATTTGGGCTGGAACAAGACAAGGATGTCCTCTCTCTCCTATTCTATTCAACATAGTAATAGAAGTCCTGGCCAGGGCAATCAGACAAGAGAAAGAAATCAAAGGGATACAGATTGGCAAGGAAGAGGTCAAATTATCATTATTTGCAGATGATATGATTTTATACTTGAAAGACCCCAAAACCTCAATCAAAAAACTTCTGGACCT
>VMDO01037488.1:0-14357 GCA_007922755.1 Pedetes capensis | reverse complement strand
CCTTGTGTATAGTCTCCGTTTATGATGTTGAAAAAATGTATTTGCAATGAAAAGGTCATTGGTCTGACAAAATTCTATCATGCGATCTCCAGCTTTGTTTCTGTCACCAAGACCATATTTTCCAACTACTGAGCCTTCTTCTTTGTTTCCAACCTTTGCATTTCAGTCAGCAGTGATTATCAGTATGTCTTGATTGCATGTTTGATCTATTTCAGATTGCAGAAGTTGATAGAAGCCTTCCCTTTCTTCATTTGTGGCCTTAGTGGTGGGTGCATAAATTTGAATAATAGTCATATTAACTGGCCTTCCTTGTAGGCGTATGGATATTATTCTATCACTGACAACATTGTATTTCATGACAGATCTTGAGATGTCTTTTCTGATGATGTATGCAACCCCATTTCTCTTTAGTTTATCATTCCCAGCATAGTAGACCATATGATTGTCTGACTCAAAATGGCCTATGCCGGTCCATTTTAGCTCACTGATGCCTAGAATGTCAATGTTTATGTGCTCCATTTCTCTTTTATCGATTTCTAATTTGCCTAGATTCATACTACGTACATTCCATGTTCCAATTATTAGTGGATGTTTACAGTTGTTTCTCCTTATTTTGAGTTGTGCCATATCAGCAAGTTGAGCACCCTGGGGCTTTACTCCATTTCCATCATCACAGTAACCTCTCCTTTGAGGAGGCATCTCTTCCCCAGTAGTCTTTTGAGTGCCTTCCAACCTGGGGGCCTCATTTTCGGGCACTATATCTGACAGTGTCTCTTTGCTATCCATACGGTTTTCAATGGCTAGTTGTTTCAGGAGTGGCTCGCCAGGTCCTATTCCCTAGTCTGTCTTAGTCTGGAAGCTCAGCTGAAAACCTGTCCACCATGGGTAACCTTGCTCATGTCCGAGGTTACAGTGGCAGAGCTCTCAGCCTCATCGCAACACGCAAGCCCCCACAGTGCGGCAAACTGACAGACGTGTGCGGGTTTTAATCTCTAGTCATGATGAAATAAATTTCTTTCCTGAAATTAACTTTAAAAAATGGATTGAAATCTTTCCCTCAAGATAACTATTTTGGATATCATATGTCTGATATCACTACATAATTATTTGTAACTGAGAATGTACTTATTTTTAATCAGCTCATTCCTCTTAAGCATTTTTCCTTTTACAATGAATTGTACAAAAAATAGAACCCCTTCACTACTTTAGAATTAATAAGAGCATTTTGACTTTTGTTATCCTTATTTTATAAAAGAAGAAATAGTAGCTCAGAAATGTGATTTTTGCAAGGTCACGTGGATAAAAAGCCTACATGTCACATTAGTTTCCTGGCTCCTTTGCTCTCTAGCTACGTCATATTTCTTTGATAACTGAAAGTCCTACCTTCCCCAGGAGAAAAATAGAACTACCAATAAATGTGAATGATGTTTTAAGCTGGAATAAAACAAATCTGGTAAAAGTAACTCATAGGAAGGAATTTGTATGTGAGATATATATAGTAGTTCTAGGCACATGTACATGTAAAAATTCCTATGACAGAATAAACAAAGATAACCTGGAGGGTGTGTGTCAGTCTTTTCTGGGAAGATTTTTCTGACACCTACTCACTCCTGCACAGGGCAATTAGTTAAACAGTTAAATATTCCTTTTTATAAACATTACTATTATATACTTGACTCTTAATTATGATTTGCTCCATGTCCATCTTCTCTCTTTCTATTAAACTCCTTGATTACAGAAACTGACTTATTCATGCCTAAACCCCAGCACCTAGGGCAGTATTACATGTGGAAGACACTCATTAAATGTTTCTTAAATGATTTGACACTTTGTATTACTATGCTAAATTCTTTCAGTTTGACCCCTCGGGATAACCAACTATAGGACCATGACAGATATTAATTCTGTGACTAACCTCATAGGGAGGAAATTTTTAGTTCTCATGACAGTTATAAGATAGGACAATGTAATGATTTCATTACTTGAAGCAAGCTAGGAAAGGAGATCACATTTAATTTTATGTCTTTAAATTTGTGGCCAGAAAACACCATAGTTTTGTAACTTGTGCAAGAAATAAGCACCCACCAATGAAAATGTCCCCCTGTGTTTTGGGATGAATATGTTTTTAACATCTCTCTAGCTTGCCCTCACCTCTCACCTTTGTTTATTTACTTTAAAACAGAGGTGAGGCTCAGAGTCTTCAATAAACTAGAGTATTTAGCTAGAATGTAATAACATTTTGATTTCACTGATTTTCATTTATTCATAATTACCTTCTGCTTATGAAAAATGAAAGGTTTCCATTTATGCCATTAGTATATAGAAGACACATGTACATGGTAGTCATTGTGGCAGTTGTACACGAATGGCTAAAATTTGGGCACACTGGGGCACAGCATAAAGTTAGAGCTGGCATCTAATTCTAGCAATATGTCAACCAAGGCAAATTTGTTCAGCTGGGGAGTCTGAAACAATCGGTTTGGCATGACTTCTAAGTGGGCACTAGATGGAGAAACTAATTGCTGGCTTAGGTCAAGGTACAGCTTTGTCAGTTATATGCAGCTTTAGGAAAGCCAGGGCCACATGGGGCAGGCACAAGCTTGAGTCTAAAGGCCATTCACAGAAGACTTTTCAAAAGTCTCATTTTTATCATCTACCCTTTATTGCACTCCAGGTGGGCTTCCATCTACCCCATATTACTCTACTGGTACAACACTCACAAAGTTAGTAATCACCTTCTGAAGACATTTATCAATACTCATCTTGCTTAATCTTTTGCTAGCTTTCAATGTATATTTTCTTTCCACTATCCCATACATCGTCTTTTCCTTTGCATCTGTAGTACTCCACTCTCCTGGTTAACCTTTATGTCATATGGGTTCAGAAAGGAGGCAAAGAAGTAAAACTTACCTTTATAAGCTGATTCTCATCTATCAAGCTACTAAATGTTAGATTTCCTCAAACTGGATCCTAGGCTCTCTTTTTACTCCTCGGGACTCTCACCCTGTACCATCTAACCTATATTCCAGGCTCAATTCTCTCTTGAATGCAGAAGACTGATAAATAAGTAGTTCTAGCCAGACATCTCTAGAATTCAGACCCATCTGCTTGTCTCTTTGATAACTTCACCTCAGGGACATATGAACAGTCTGGCCAAATCAGCTCTTGAACTACCCTCCCTACTCCCTAGTTTCCCTGTCAAACCTTATCCTTCCCTCTTTTTTTCTCTTAATACATGTTGCCATATTCCACACATTACCAAAGCTAGAAACGTAGAGTTACCTGGTACTTTGGTTTCCTTACATCATATATACAATCCATCCCCACGCTTCATAAGTTTTCCCAGTTAAATATTTCTCGCAGTTATGTCCAGAGTCTTTGCCACTGGATCCATATTATAGCCATTGTCCTGGTTAAGCTACCATTTTCTCTCCTGAACTACTACAATGGCTTCTATGACCTGCTCCTTATTTTCTTTGCCCCTCTACCGTCTTTCCCCCATTCTTTTGTTCACATACTACAGAGAAAGTGTTCTTTTCAAATATTGTCCCCTGTCTTCTGTTTTAAAATCTTTATGGATTTCCATTGTAATTAAAACAAAGATGCAGCCAGGCACTGTGGCCCATGCCTGTAATCCCAGTTACTTGGGAGACAGAGGCAGAAAAATTGCAAGTCTGAGGTCAGAGGCAGCCTGCACAACTTAACAAGATGCTGTTCCAAAACAAACAAACAAACAGACAAAACAGCTAGGGGGGCAGCTCTGTGTTGGAGCATGTCTAGCATACAGAAGGCCCTGAGTTCAATCCCCAAGTGCTGCAAAATAAAATAAAATAAAATAAATAAAAATGCAAATCCTCCATGTAATTCTAGCATAAATTCCTACACCATCAGATGTCACCTCTTTCCTATAAAGCTTCCCCTTACTCCCCACTTCTGCCTGCTTGCTCACTAAACTGTGCCATAAGTGTTCTCCCTCCATATAGGCTATTCCCTCTGCCTCAGATTCTCATCTGTTCTCCTTCCAGCCCTCCACATCCAACAAGGTCATATGTCTACAGGGCTCACTCCTCCAGAGAAGGTTTACCTCTCCCTCTGACCACAGCAAACTCTTTTATAGTGACCTAACATACTACCATATAACCTTTTTTCATGGCACTTATGCATGGTGATAATTCACCACTATTTAGGTCTGTCTTCTGTGCTTGCTATAGTTTGGATCTGGAGTATCTCCCAAAGACCACATTAAAGGTTTGGTTGCCAGCCTATGATGCTATTGGGAGGTGGTTGAACCTTTAGAATGTGGGCCTAGTGGAAAGAAGGTAAGTCATCGGGGGCATGCCCTTGAAAGCCACATTGGTGTCCCAGGCTTTTATTCTTGATCTCTTTGCATCACAGCTGCCATGATGTGAACAGATCTCCTTGCCTCATGCTCTACCATGATGTTGTCTTGCCACAGTCCCAAAGCTGTAGGACCAAGTGTCCATGAAATGAAACCTCTGAAATCATGAGCCAAAAAAAGCTTCTTCCTTTTATATTGATTATCTTAGGTATTTTGTCACCATGATGAAAGTTTAACACATTACTAAACCGTACATTCTACAAAGGTACTCAGACTATGTTTGCTTTCATTCATCTGGGTCTTCATTTTGGAGGTAAACTTCTGGCAGGTACTAGATGCTTAAGATAGGACTTGAGTGAATGAAGGACAAAGGAAAGCAATGAAGTTGGTGATGGAAGAATGGGAAAGTGTGCTGGCTGCTATGGTACATATCTGTAATCCCAGCACTCAGGAGACTGAGGCAGGAGGATCATGAGTTTGAAACCAGCCTGGACTACATAGAGAGACTTTGTCTCAAAAAAACCCAAATTAATTAATTACCTAATTAATTAATTTAAAAATTTTTTAAAGAGTGGATGGTAGAGAGCTCTGAGCAAGCAAATGGCAAATGGTCTTGTCATCTTTATTATTTGGCAGTGGTTCCTTCTGGTGAGGATAGGTGGCTTCTCTGTCTGCTGAACTGGAGGAGCTGGAGATACCACAGGGCATGAGATATGAGTACCTGGTAGCATTGTCTCTTCAAACATTTCTCTTCCATCTTTTATACCTTCTTCATGAGCTAGGTTTTGGTATAAAAATACATTTCTAGGGGATAGTTAATTATTAAAAATTGAAACAAAATTGTTGCTTGATAAAAAATATTCTTACTGGTTGGAAGGTTTTCTTAGGATAGGAATACTTAAAGGCTATTTCTATAGTCAAATGAATAGTTTCTGATAGTATAAACTAGATCTTTTGTAAGGTCCTTGCCAAAAAGTGAAGCTCTGTTCATTTAAAAATAATCCATTTGTGTGCAAGTAAAATTGCCTGTCATGGTTTTGAATTGTCATGGTTTGAAAAGATTATTTATGGCTTCTAAACATTCATCTCCCCCAACTTGGTGCATATATTGCCTTTAAAAAATGGAGATTTAATTCCATTCTCATGTTCTATTGTCCAATATAAATACCTTGGTTATACTATATTGTGACATGACTGATTTCAATTGTCCCACACGCCATATTAGAAAATGACAAAGTGCATTAAATTGTTTTTATTTTTTTACTATAATATGTACTGGTGACTTATGACTAAATACAATTGGTGATCATCTCAAAAACTAATCACCAGAAATTATAATGTTTTGCATTGATCCAAGAAGAAAATAGTTTAATGTAGAAAAGAATAATAATGAAAAATAATTATATGATATACTCTCCAAGGATAAAACTTTGTAAAGTAGAAAGTAAGAGCACCGAGTTTAAATGACATTTCTCTGTATTTGAATTTTAGAAATAGTGTCTTTGGTTTACAGTGAATTGTGTTAATTTTGATGTTTAACATACATCATGTATATACAATTTTGTACAAATATTATTTTTATAATTATAAATTTCTAGAATTTCTTAATTCCTGAATGATATTTCTATATCTATGAGATGGTGATGGTTAGGGGTGAGGAACAGACTGAGATCCAACAAAACAGCCTCAAAGATGCCATATTCCTAAGAAATCATGATACAGATGTGCAAGCAGACTGAATGGTATCTGTCAGACTTAAGAAGTTAGCTCTGTTTTGATATTTAGCCAAATGTGTGCTTCATAGGAGGAGACACCATCTGCTTTAGGCATTATTCACACAGAGGGGTGTGTGAAGAGTAACTAAGAGGAAATATTTCATAGGTTGTTAAGCAAAAACTTTGGAGAAATTTAACATTTCTGAATATATATTTAGGAAGGATATATGCATGAATATATAATTAGGAAAGATATTCAGAGTAAAAAAATTGAAGGTAAATGTACATTGTTGTTGTTGTTCTACAATAGTGTCTCCCCAATGATATGTAGGGCCGTCCAGTCGGTGTCCAACTCATAAGGACCCTACATACCACAGGCGAAACACTATTGTTAGTGCTTCTTTGCGTTTTCAGTGGTGGATTGATTTTTGGGAGTGGGTTGCCAGGTCCATCTCCCAAGCCTACATCACCTGGTGTTCCCAGGTGGTCTCCCATCCAAGTACTAACCAGGCCCAGCCCTGCTCAGCTTCCGAGATCCTATCTGGAGCGACAGTGTTTCAGCTGCAGGCTAAACATATATTATTGTTGTTGTTAGGTGCCATTGAGTCATATCCGAGTCATAGTGACCCTGCAGGTTTTTCAATGGCTGATGGTTTCCGGATTGCCTTGGGAGTGGATTGCCATGTCTTTCTCCCATTTTTGGGGTGGTGAGAATGGAACCCAGGACCTCAGAAAGTGCAGAGCAGCACTCTACCAACTGAGCTAAATCATAGCCCAAATGTACATTTGGATATTTAATAATGAAATTTATTTTTAAATGCCAGTTTATATTTTTTAGACAACAGGTGTCTGTAGAATTTTAAAAGGCTATGCTTTCCTCTTTCTTTGTCATCTTCTACTACTGTCCTTGAGAATAATGACTTTATTGTGTTGCTTTGATCACAGTCTTTGAATTAGAATGTGTGTGGTTCTCCATAGCTACTCTTCTCTGCATAAGCAAGTGCAGGAGCCGGGGGAAGAGTTGAGTTGTGTTCATAAATTAAGATACTCATAAGAAAAATGAGAAGCCACCTTACAGAAGGCTGATGAAATTAGGCTTATTGTGTCTGGTTTGCCTCATGTTGTGGAATTTGCATTCCACTTATAAAGCAATATGTCATTCTGAGAGTACTCCATAAGAATTCTATGAAAAAAGACTGTATATGTCAATATGAGAGGAAGGGGCATGTAAAAATCATTGGCTCTACAAGAAATGAAGTCACTGAAACTGGAGGCGTCCATGTTATCTAGCCACTGTATTCTGAAATCCACACCATAAAACCAATGCACTGTTGTTTTTCCACCATTTTTTGCTGGTAACTTAAAAAAACCTAAATTTTACTACAAGAAAGAAAACTTTATTTTCAGGTAAAAGGTACATGTCTTGAGATTATCATAAAATTTATCAAATGATGGAAAGTTTTAAGATGTCTTGATAACTGAGTTTAACTCTTAACAATTATTCCTCATTTGAAATGACTGTAGAGATATATTGTGATAAAAATAATTCAAAACATTATTGCTTAATCTCTTAAGGAACTCAACATGTTTTATGTTTGTGCTTAAGAGATTTGTTTTTGTGTTAAAATGGCAGAATTTTGTAAGGTTTACTACTTGTCTTTTCTCCAGACTCTAAGATCAATTAATATTAATGATTGTGTTGTTGTTGTTGTTAGGTGCCGTCGAGTTGGTATCCGACTCATAGCGACCCTTATAGGGTTTTCAGTGGCTGACCCTTTCGGGATTGCCTCGGGAGTGGATTGCCAGGCCCTTCTCCCACTTTTGCGGTGCTGGGAATTGAACTCAGGACCTCAGAGACTGCAGCGCAGTGCTCTACCAACTGAGTTAAATCCTAGCCTAATGATTGTGTAGTTTTGCTTTTAAAAAGGGCATATATATTATTGGAAAACAATTTAAAATTTTAGCTGTTTTATGGACTAGGCCAATATAAGTAAATAAATCATAAATTTATCTTAAGTCACAATCCTTCCTAAGAACTAGTCTGTAAAGTCCATGAAGGAAGAGACTATGATTACTTTGTTCATCTATGGCTCTGTATAACTTGAGCCAAACTGTGCTCAGTAAGTATATGTTGTTTGGACAGTTGAATGAATAATAAATAATGGCAGATGTGTGACTAGTATTATTTGCAATACTAGCAAATCCAATGGAATTTGCAAATGACATATGCAATAAAGACAATTACTGAGTATATTTTGTGCATGTTTGATATCACATAGTATATCATGTAGACATAAAATATAGAATTCTGCTAACCATATTAAACAGGGAGGGGGAGAGAAAAAGCTACAACAATATAACTTATCCATGGCCATTAAAGAAAAATTCAATTCTTTTGATATCAAGTAAAAACTGATGAAAATATACTCAAGACAGTTTGCATACAAGTATGTTGCTTTGCGAAACAGGTATATATGTGAAAAGTTGTTAGTTGATAATATATTAGTGCTCAAGGGGAAAATACTATGTAACACAATTCCTGTAAAATTTACAACAATGATGGATTTTATTATTTATATAACACAAGATTTCATTCATTCAAAAAGGAGAAAATGCAAAACAGGAGCACAAAGAACATAGTATTTCTTATGGTATACAAAGTCTTGTATCACGGAATTCTTATACAGTGCTCTCAGAATGACATATCAGTTTACAAGTGGAACACAAATTTTACAATATGAGGCATACCAGACAAAAATAAGCTTAATTTCATCAGCTTCTTATTTTATTATCTTACATTTTTCGTATGAGTATCTTAATCTAAAGTCAAATTGGCCCAGGCACGGTGGTACATACTTGTAATCACAGCCCTTGGGAGGCTGAGGCAGAAGGAGTGAGAGTTCCAGGACAGACTTGAGTACATAAGGAAACTCTGTCTCTAAATTAATTAATTAATTAAAGTCAGTTTGGGTCTACTCATTTATGTATAAATCTAAATATAAAAATCTATATATCCATATCAATCTATCTATTCATATATCTATATCTGTATATCAAAATTCCTAGAAAGATTGTTGACCTCAGAAATTGACTAAGGATTTCTTGATAATGACTGAACAGAGCCAATAATGAGAACTATGCTCACATAAAAGTATAAGGGTTTTGTAGTGTAAGACTAGAGATCCTGTTCTTTCTGGTTCTGGTGATAGCTCTTCATCCACATAGATAAGGAATTTAGTTTTGAACACTGCCCTTTTGGGTGCTTGGAACATAGCAGATGCTAACACTAACTATTAATAACCCACCTTCCCAACACCAGGGGTCCTACTCTGTATATCCTACTCTGGCTTACTTATAGGATCTACACTGTGATAACTACACACCTTGCTTTAGGATCCTTTGTTACCCAAAGGAATAAATATTTATAATTTTTTAGAGAATATCTGGTATGTTGTAAATATTTTCTGTTGTTGTTGTTGTTGTTGTTAGGTGCCCTTGAGTCAATAGCTGACTCATAGCGACCCTATGTACAACAGGTGAAACACTATTGTCAGTGCTTCTCTGCTGTTCATGTGGTTTTCAATGGCCGATTGATTTTTAGAAGTGGGTTGCCAGGTCAGTCTCCTAAACCTATAGCACCTGGTGTTCCCAGGCAGTCTCCCATCCAAGTACTAACTAGGCCTGCCCCTGCTTAGCTTCTGAGATCTGATGGGAACAGATGCCACAGGGCAATGGCTGCAGGCAAATATTTTCTAGGTTGTTGCTGTTGTTGTTAGGTGCCATCAAGTCGTGTCCAACTCATAGCGACCCTTATAGGGTTTTCAATGGCTGATTATTTCAGGATTGCCTCAGGAGTGAATTGCTACGTCCTCTTCTGATTTTGTGGTGCTGGGAATTGAACTCAGCACCTCAGAGGCTGCAGAGCAGTGCTCTATCAATTGAGCTAAATCCCAACTCACTATTTTCTAGGTACCATTAAATAAAAAGATTAACATTACTTAGCTGGACACGGTGGTACATGCTTGTAATCCCAGCGACTTGGGAGGCAGAGGCAGGAGGATCGTAAATTCAAGACCAGAGGCAGTCTGCGTAATTTAGCAAGACCCTGTCTCAAAAGAGTAAATAAATAAATAAATAAATAAGCATTTTAAAATATGGGCTGGGGGTGCAGCTCTGTGGTCCAGCACTTGCAAAGTATGCAAGCACGAGGCCCCGAGTTCAACCCCCAGTACCGCAAAAAAAAAAAAAAAAAGATTAACATTACTTTAAAAAGATAAGAATTCTTATGATACATTAGATTTTAGTGGGAGATACCAAAGTTCATTAATGTTTTAGTTAAATGGCAATAAGAATCAATATATTAGTAAGTGAAAATCAAGACTGTAGAATATAAGATAAGGGATGATTACTGAAGTGTGTGGGATTTTAGCCTACCTTCAGGCTAACCAGCTAACCTGCCACAGCTTCATGGAGGCTGGTGAGTGGCCTCCTGGGTGCCACCTTCTTGTTTAGAGGATTTGTGGGTGCTTTGAGCAGTTCTTTTGATTCCATTCTGAACCAAGTTCTTTAGTTGCTGATTGAAAAGCTGTTAAAAGATTTGATTTAGCCAAACAAGACTGTAGCACAGCATGATCTATAGCTCCTGATGACATTTGATAGTAATTTTTTTAATAGCCATCTCTTGTAATTAAGTGGATGTTAAGACTAGAGATCCCACATACTATTTCTTTTGTGGAGAATTTTTTTTTAAATTCCTCCTACTCTCAGCATCTATTGCTTGCTTCAAGATTTGCAGCACACAAAATCTGCTTTGACTCCTGTTTGCCATTTTGCTTTTGTTCCATTGCAAGTTAGTAAAGCACCTTGAGGTGATTTTAGAGCTGTGCTTTTAGGCCTCCGTCATCTTCTTTTTTTTTTTTTTAGCTTTTTTTTATTAGAAATTTTTAATGTACATCATAATGTGATTCATTTTGACATGCTTTTCGTTGTGACAATTTTCATATATGCAATTTGATAAGCATTATTCATATAGGTTACCCCTTACCCTCCTCTATGTTTCCCCCCTCCCCCCTTCCTATCTCCGTCATCTTCTAATGTTCCCTTTCAATGCACATCAGCTGTTTGCCTCTCAATTTGCAATAGCGGTCTTTGCACATTGTAATTGTTGGATCAGCTGTACGTCCTAGTGGTAGGAAAGTATGTTAAAGGATAATTTTAATGTTAACATCCAGCTGTAGTAAATTAGTCATGCATGTGCTTTTTTTAAAAAATTAAATATTATCTTACTACATTTCCTACCACAATTGAAGTATTTGGCTATCTTACTTTTCATGACTCCAAAATGGAAAATCCACTACACGCATCAGTTGAAGTATTAGCCTATAGCATTAGAACAATCCTTCTTGGAAAATTATCTAGAAAACAGTTGTAAGTCCCACCCTTTGGCAGGAGAAAAGATTGGGACATCATTTGAAGTGTCATGCTTTCTTAATCTATTGAATGTGAGATAAAGGTTTTTGTTGGTTGTGGTAGGTGCCGTTGAGTCAATGTCCAACTCATAGCAGCCCTATGTACAACAGACAAAACCCTATTGTCAGTGCTTCTCTGCTATTCATAGGGTTTTCAATGGCTGAGAGATAAAGGTAGAACATTGATTCTGCTTAACAATCTGTTTACCAATTGATCTTTACCAATGCAACTTCAGCATCTAGCCTAGTTCACAGCTCAATAATGAATGAATGTCTCAATTAATGAAAAGTTCAGTTTAAAAAAATTACATCCCCATTTGGAAAAGGTTGAGTTCTATAGCAATTGCATCTAAAGCACCAGTGGTATTAGTGCATATATTTAGCCTGAAAATTGCTGTATTATGTTATTTAGTTTTCAAAGCTTCATGTTCAGTAAATTTCATTTTTTAATAAACAACATTTAATATTTAACCTTAGCTAGTATGTCAGTGACCTCACTTGGTTGTGTGTTTACAATGACATATTTAACTACACATGGTGTATTCGCATATTCCATTTTTAAAATAGACATCAATTATTTACCACTGATTTTTTTTGCCTCAAAGAGACATTCTTAGCAACAAGGTTGTCAAGGAAACATACTGAAACTGTTGCATAAAAGAATATCTCTTTGAGGAAAATCTTTCAAAAATAATTTTCTACTTTTCCAAGAATATATAAAATTATAATTTACAAGTACTGCAATTTAATTACATAATATATAAGCAATTCATATAATAGTATAGCTCTGAAAATGTGTTGCGCAAAAACATTTTTTTAATTTGAAGATTAAATGATTAAATGACACTAGTGTACTCTAAAGATCTAAACAGGAAGAGATTGTTTTGAAAAGAAAGATATGTCTGGCTCTGACATTAAGCATAGCAAATTTCACTGAAATCTTTAAGATGTAGGTGACATAGGTTCTTAGAATAATTAATACAGTAAAAATATTTCTGTGTTGCCATGTTGAAAGTATCTGGGGGAGAAAAAGGACAATGATTATCTATAAAGGCATACATTTTAAATTCCATAGGAACTTAATGGGAAGTACCATTAAATAGCAAGTAAATATTATTTATATGTTCAGGAAGCCATGTTAGAAAAAAGTAGAGACTAAGATGTCTAGACTCCTATCTTTAGCATTTGCTTGTAATCTATTTTAAATTTATCTTTCAGTATTGAAGGATATAAGCTTGAATGAAAAGTCTGAAGGAATATATTCTGGAATATTACATATGTTTCATTAAAAGTATGTATTGATCTACATAATATCATAGAATATTTGTATTTGAAGTGATTCAAGAGATCATTTGGTTGACGAGGTAATATACAGAGAAACCTACCTAAAGTTATTCAGGAACAAATCCAGAACTAGAACTTTGTTTCCTCATTAGTATAGTTCAGTGCTATTTCCACAATATTGTTGGCTTAAAGAGCTTGGGTTATCACTCCTCTCCTATGATACTTCCCAAACCGTTAGCACCACTGATCTTCAACTGAAATGTCAACTCCACATAGCATTTTAGATGCTATTTAAATCACTTCTGTGGGATGGAGAAAAAGCAGGCAAGTAAAAAAATTCTTTTCAAAAAACATGTATTATCTTAATAGGTTTTAATGATACATTAAAGAATCAGAAGCTATCAAGTATAAAGGAATATATTGTGAAAATAGATTTTTATGTCCAAATAGATTATGTTCAAATAGATTATGAAAACAGCTTGGTATAGTGGTACACACCTGGAATCCCAGCACTTGGGAGACTGAGTAAGAATGATCATGAGTTCAAGGCCAGCCTGGGGAAGCAAGACCCTGTCTCAAAAAATGTGAAATATATAAGCTTTTGCTAGGGAAAAGTGAAAATAAGATCAAAAGAGGATACTTAAAAATCATGCTTACCCTCATACATTCAGATTGTAAAATACTGTACAAACAACTCTGTCTAAAATGGTATTCTTAGCCAGCTCTTAACAAGGAACATTGTCAAGTAGACTTGCCTAGTGGATATCCACACCAGATAGAAGGGAATTCAGGTGTTTTTCAAGATCACAGAAAAATTTGGTGCTACACATCAATGGTCAATTGTGGTTAATAATCCTATGCATTTGAAGACTATTTATTCCTTTTTACTCTGCCCATTTTAAATATTTGTCTCTACTTGTGGTTTTGAGATACTTTGTAGTGGATACACATACATGATTTTCCTTGTAATCATCTCACTTAGTGTTCAGAATGCTTTTTGAATCTGTGACTTCATATATTTTATCAGTTTGGGACACATCTTAGCCAATATCTCTTTAAATACTGTTTCTAATTCATTTTATCTTTCTTGTTCTTGGTTTACAAATACACATATGTAATACATTTTCATCATATACAATTTTCTATCTATATATTTGTTTCTGTATCTCGTACTTTTTTCCAGGCTGTAGCTTGGATATTTTATTCTAACCTCTCTTCCAAGTCACCAATATTCTCTATAGCCATATTTAATACTATTGAAGCCCCATAAGTTGATTCTAGCATTTCCATTTGATTTGTAGGTAGAAGTTCAGTAGAATCAATTGGGAGTCAGGGAGATGTATCTCTTCTCAATGACTCATTTAATACCAGGAATGTTTAGCTGTTATTATAAGTTTATTCCAGAATTTTAAGGCTAGGAAATTGGGCCAGTGATGGAGCACTGGCCTAGTATGTGCAAGGGTCAAGTTTGATCCCTAGCACAAGAAGGAAAGAGAGAAGAAAGAGAGAAAAAAAGGAAAGAGAAAACAGAGAGAAGGAAAGAAAGAAAGA
>VMDO01037487.1:0-14268 GCA_007922755.1 Pedetes capensis | reverse complement strand
ATATTTCGGACATGTAGTCAGGAGAGAACAATCCCTGGAGAAGGACATCATGTTTGGAAGAGTGGCAGGTCAACGCAAAAGAGGAAAACCCTCCACCAGATGAATTGACACAGTGACTGCAACAATGGGCTTAAACATAAATAAGATCGTTTGCCTGGCACAGAATTGGCAAGTGTTTCGATCTGCTGTAAATAGGGTCGCTATGAGTTGGACTTGGACTGGACTCGACGGCGCCTAACAACAATAACATAGGGCACCTAACGGGTGCCCAAGAATTGCCAAATAACTTGCAATGAACATGTCATTGAATCCTGGCATCCTGACTATAATGAGTGTATTTATAATCTATCACTGAATAACAAGCCACCCTGAAATTTATGACCTCATACTCGGGCTGGTCAGCAGTTTAGGCTGGGCTCAGGCTGGGCTCCTTCATTAGTTGGTGGTTGACAGAGTGGGTCCACCTGAGAGGGTGAGGTGGCTGTCTACTGGAGCACCTTGACTCTCCTCCCCATGACATCTCATCCTCCTGTAGACTAATGCGGGCTTCTTCTCAATGAGGAAGGCAAGACTTTGAAAGAAAAGGTGAAAGCATTCAGTACCTTTGAATCCTTGAACCAAACATACACTTTCATAGTTACAGCTCTGTTTGAGCCATAGCAAACACGCCCGTTCCAAATCCAGGGTTTGGGAAACAGGACTTCTGTGTTTTGCTGGGAGAAGCAGCTAAAGCACATTATGGAGGTCGTGGCTACAGGGAAGGAGGAAGAGTTGCTGACATTTTGGCACTTAATATCATTCTGCTCTTTTTCAATAGATGAGGTTTACATAATTATTCCAAATCAAAGCTCCACAACCATTAAGCAGCTGGTCTGGGACTCAGAATCAACTATGCCTGCTTCTAAAGGCCAAACACCTCCACTAGACCACATAACTTACAGGATCTTTTTAGGTCTTGGACAGTGACACTCAAAAAGCAGGGTTTGTGTCCCTCTAGTACTTCTCATCATTGGGCATGATCTTGACTAAAAGTCGCTAAGAACGACATGTATAATGTCCCCCCGAAGCATGCAAAGTCTTCTTATCCCTTTTTGGAATTTGTAAATTTCTTGTAACTTTTTGTTTCAGAGTAAATTAAGCTACTGTGCCTAAATCAGCCTCTGACTCTGAAAACAGGAGACATGAAAATAAATTTACTGAGAAGAGATTTCTCCTACTGTAATTTAATCTCCTGAGTGTCTTGATTTCAACAGGGCAAAGCTGTTTCCTGATACTCACAAACTGAGACGCTGCGGTGCAGCAAATACCCATAGCACACACGGAAATCATGTAAAGCTAATGCATCTTGAGCCCTGAACCAGTGGTTGTAGCCTCTGCACATTAGAATCCCCTGTGAAAGCTTTGAAAAAGTCTTCTAAACCTACGCTGCAAAAGACCAATAAAATCAGAATTCCAGTTCTGGGACCCAGGCATTGATACCATTCAGAGCTCTCCAGTGAACTCAGTGTGAGACAAAGCCCAGAAACAATTGCTTTACAGGGGCATCTTCTGTTGATCTACTTGCGGAATGTTTCTTACGTGAATGTAACAATGTTTACTGCTGAGTTGTGGCAGTTTCATTCTTACCTGCCTTACCTGCTTGCTGTTTATGGACACAACCTCTGCTACTCATTTTGTTCCTGATTGAATCCAGTTCCACACATGTCCTACTATGTGCAAGCACTGTACTAGGTGCTGTATTAGATGCTGCAAAAGAAAAACCACCCAAAACAAGGTTATGGAGGAAAAGATTTATGGGGAACTCAGAGGATAAGTCCGTAATGGCACCAAAGGATGGCAGCAGGGCAGGAATCTGGGGAGGTGGCAGAGTCCATGGCAGAGGACCTCACAGGGCAAGAGGCAGAGAGCTTCCTGGAACCGTGGGTTCAGGCAAAAAAAAAAAAAAAAAAAAAAAAAAAAAGCTTCCAAATCCTCCCCTAACCCCAGTGAGCACTTCCACCAATCTGAGGCCTGCCTCCCAAAGTTCATGTCCTTCACATATAGCACCCAAGCTGGGAACCAAACGTGGAGTCACAGGACCTTAGAGGGACATTTTATATTCTAACTGTGACAAACGTGGCTTTGGAGAGCATTAGCATGGAGGGACACTGTGCTGGAAAAAATACATAAAAAGTTAAAGCTATACCACTTACCAAATTGAGGCTAAAAGCTGATGACGCTATGGAGTTACCCAAGGTTTAAGACTTGAAAACCATGTCAAAATGTTAACATCCACCTGAGGAGTCCATGAGTAAACATGTCCTACTTTAAAACAACACAAAACTCTGTTGTTGCTGTAAGATACTCGCTTAGGACTTTCGTGAAAATACTTAATATTTCAAGTTTTTGTTGCTGTATAATATGCATGCAGAACACTTGCACAGTGTCCATGTGATATATTCAATGAATTATCAGAAAGTGAATACCGGCCTCTCTCATGTTGTCAACATCATTTTCCCCTCCCTCCTTCACAAAAGTAACCAAGATCTTAAGAGATAACATTGTAGATCAACCTTTAATACCTTTTATTGCAGAAAGTTTTAAATATACATAAACCAAACTGAGTTCTATGAAAGACATGTCACTCAACTTCAACCACTACTAATTACATGATGTCTTTGTATCTTTAACACTTCAACCCATTTCCTACCTCCTTCACTCAGTTGCTTTTAGTTCCTTTCTTTTTTGTGAGGTCAGATGTGCACTGAAAGCCACAAGTCTTTACTGTTGTGACAAACAAATACACCCTTACCAACTTCACCCATTTTAAGAATATTTTCGTCTTCTTCCAGAGTATTTTCTCGTGTTTCTACCCAGGCAATTTTTCCCTCCTGTGGAGTAAGTTACTATTGTGCCTTTTTTTTAACCATAGGTTCATTTTGCTTAAAATCATACAATATGCATTATTTTATGTCAGTACAGTGGTTATGAGATTCAAGCAGGGTGTGTGCTTCAGTGGTCTGTTTCTTTGTATTTCTGAGTAGTATTCTGCTCTATGAATCCATTACAAGTTCTTCACCCATTTTCCCTTTAATGGACATTTGAGTTATTTCCTGATTTGGGTCATTATGACTAAAGGGTCTATGAACATTCTTAAGCACGTATTTTCATATGCAACTTCATTGTTTTATTAGCATATGAATAACATATCTTTGAAATTTTTCTGGCTACTCTAGGGATAACAATATATATCTTTGACATATCACAACTTGATTAGGTTTAATATTGTACTATTTTAATAAATGCAAAACTTTTAAAGGTTACACTACAAAACAATTCTGTTTACCATCTTCTATCCTTTGTACTATTAGAATAAAGTGCACACCTATACATTATAAATGCCAAAATGAAGTGTATATAATACAATGTTTGCTTTAAGTAGTCATAGGTCTTTAAAGAAATGAGAAAAGATAACTAATGAATATTTTGAGGGAAAGATTGAAAGGCCAAGCAAATATGTGGTTTCTTCCTGTAAATTTTCCCATAAATTCTTGGCTGTGGTGTTGAAGGGCTGAACTTTAATTTTTGCATTATCTACCTACATTTGTGATTTGCAATTCTTTTGTAGGAAGTATTTCTCTTTCTCCCTCCTTCATCCCCTTCCTTTTTTATTTGATGACGGGTATTTCTTCTATTCTCAGAGGTATCATTGAATTCTATCATTATTTATTTTGTTGCTCACATTGTTCCATCTCGGACCATTGAAGGTGTTTTTTGTTTGTTTATTTGTTTTGTTTTGTTGGTACTAAATGATTGAAACCAGCGCACTCTGCGACTGGGCTACACCCTAAGCTTTTTATTTTATTTTTTATTTTGAGATAGGGTCTCACGCAGTTTACCCAGGCTACCTCTGGCCTTGAACTCATGATCCTCCTTCTTCAGCCTCCTGAGTTTCTGTGATTACAGGTGTGTGCCACTGCACCCAGTTGAAAGGTCTTTCAGTTTGGATCCTTTTCACATGTCTGATTGTCTGATCCTTTTTTTTTTAAGATCTTTCTTACTTTCTGACTCTGTAACATACTCTAGGCTCATTTTTAGATTTTCTACCCCCAGTCCTAGAATTAGCCACTTTTCCAAGAAGTCTTGTTTTTTTGTTTGTTTGTTTGTTTGTTTTTGAAGGTAAATCAATCAAACTATACGTGGACAGAAATATTGACATATACTCAGATTCATAAAGATGTTGTCCATTGCAGCTCAGCACCACACTATTTGTCAGAGCATGCTGTATTTGAGTATTTGTACTTTCTTTTTTTCCTTCTTTATTAGTAATTCTTAATGTACAACTTAATGGGTCTAGTTATGATTGCACCTTCTTTTGACTACATGGGAAACTGGACTGTACTTATGAAGAACGCTACCACCTCCTCCTCCCCCTCCCTATGAATGCTTGGAGCTCACTAACAATTCAAAATGTTTACCTGAAGTGTTACAATGCTTGCTTAGAGTTCCTGTATAATTAAGTCTGCTCAAGTTTCAATTTCCTGACCTAGGCGGGGAGTTCTCTGAAGAGGAAGGACGGTTGAAACTTAGTTTCCTTGTGTTTTCCTGCCACCCCTCAAACTGTATAAAAACCCCAAGTCCCTCTCCTTCAGGGTCGCCTTCCTTCCCTTGCTAGGGAGACTCTATGGAGGGTTGACCCCCGTGCCGGAAATAAAGCCTCATGTTTATTGCATCGATCCGCGACTCGGTGTCTCTCTGGGACCTCTCTCCTCGAACATCCTAATTTGGGGTCCTACACTTATCTGTAATGTATTACTAATGTGTGGGGGAGTTTCAGCATTGCTAGCAAATACCCCTGAAGATGCATACTTACCAATTAGGGTATAGGTTGTGATCAGTCCTCGAATTTCACAGTACCCATGTCAGGTGGTTTTCCAAAGTCACTTAGGTCAGGACGTTATATCATCATTCTCTTCCATATCATTATGTCATACATTTCTAATAGGTTCATTTGTCACTGTCTGCAATCCATTTGAATTCTACCAACATCCTGGTGGATATTTTTTTGAGACAGAGCATCATTGTATTCCTCACACTGGGCTTGAACTCCTGGACTCAGGTGATCCTCCTGCCTCAGCTTCCAACGTAGCTGAGACTACCAGTGCGCACCACTGTGCAAGGCTCTCCTGATTGATTTTTGAAAACTTATTAAATAGAGTAAAACTCATTCTTCATGGTACACCCTTCAGTGGGTTTTGACAACCACATCCACTTATCTACTTCTGTAGTTCCATCCAGATGGTTTCATCCCCTGTTGGGGATTTTTAAAATCTTATCTCACAACTAGTGTCCCTCATGACAACCTGAGGGGCTGACCCCTAGTTGACCCCAGGGCTCATCTCACTCACTCAAATCAGCCCCTCCCATTGAGTGAGCAAAGATGGCGCCTGGCCAGTCTGACCTCCCCTAACCACCTTAATTTTGATTGGCTCCTCTCAGCATTTTCGGGTAATAACTGTCCCCACCCGGCAGGTATGACAGTTTACCATTGTACCTGTCAGGTGTGTACCCTGATTGGCTGAATCCCACCATGTGACCCATCTGGGACCCTATAAAAGTAGGGCTCCTGGACCCCCTTCACCCTCACCTTTCTGACCATCCTTCAACTGTCACCTGACCCCCATCACCTGGACCAGCCCTCCCTACTCCAGTGAGATCTGCAAGCAAGACAGCGAGATCAAGCCCAGGGGCCCCAAAGAGCCAAAGGATCTGAGCAAGCCATGAAGAGCCTCCCAATTCCTCCCATCCTTGGGAAGAAGGGAGGTAAAGAAGGCGAGCCGCGAGAGGCAAGATCAACTGACCTCCACGGAACACCAGCAGCTGTGGCTGTGCCTTTAAGGTTGAGCTGTACCAGCACTTAGCCTGCAGCATTCCATGCTGCAGGCCTAGGGCCAGCACTTAAAGAGCACATAGAGCTTTGCGCTATAAGGGTTGCTTGCTCCTTGCACCCCATCAGGGGAGCACCCAATAAACCTTGCTTTCCCTGTTTTACCAACTGAAGGTCTCCCAAAGTCCTTCATTTGTGCCACCGCTTAACTGGTTATGTTGTAGGCTGACTCTCATCTTGGCCGGGCTAGAGCCAAAACCGCAACAATCACCATAAATGTCATTCCATTCTTTTGCAAACACTGATCATTGTCAGCTCTAAAATCTTATTGTTCTACAATGTCATGTATATAGAATCTCATGTTCTTAGCATTTTGTAGCTGACTTCTGCTTAGGAAAATGCAGTTAAGATTCATTCATGCTATGAATCAATGGTTTGTTTCTTTTTATTGGCAAGTGGTATTCAGTTTGGGCGAATCACAGTTCACTGGTTCACCTGTTGAAGGGCATCTGATTTATCTCCAACTATTGGCAGTTACAAACAATGTGGTTTAAAATTTTCCCTTGTAGGTTTTTGTTTAAACCTGAATTTTCAATTTGCTTCAGTAAATACCTAGATCTGAGGTATCTGGGTAATATAACAAATATATGCTTAACTTTATCAGAAACAACTAAATTGCTTTTGGAAACTTAGTACTGTACCATATTATATTCCCAGTACTCGTGCCTAGTATTTGCAATTTTATTTTTTACTTTTGCCATTCTCACAGGTAATTATCTCATTTTGATGTCTACATCAGTTTTAAAAGAGCACTCTATTAAATATAGGATCCTGTATTGGCATTGGTTTTTTTCTCTTTGCACTAGAAAGATGTAACTCCATTGTATTTTCACCTCTGTTGTTTTTGGCAACTTGTTATCTATCATAGTATTATGTTCCCCTGTATATGAGGTATTGTGTTTCCCTGGATGTTTCAAAATGTTCTGTTTATCTTTGGATTTTAGCAGTCTGACTATGACATGCCTACATAGGGTTTTATTTGTATTTTCCTTTTGGGTTTGTTAACCATCTTGGGCTTTAAAATTTAGGATTTCTACATGTTTTGACATCTTCAGCCATTAGACACTGATTTGCTTTTCTACTACATTTAATTTTTCTGTCACTCCTCACTCCTTGTTGGATTCAATCATCACACAGATATTCAAGGCTCTGCTCGTTTTTCTTCAAACAATTTCGCTTTCCCTTCAGTGCAGATAATTTCTGTGGTTCTGTCTTTGATTTTCTTTCCTGTTTCTAGTCTCTAACAGGCTCAAAACAAACTTTTTGATTTCATTATCTAGGTTGTCATTTCCTTCACTTTATTTTCTTAGGTTCTATATCTGTTCAAATGGGAGAAGGGCCTGGCAATCCACAACCAGGGCAATCCCGAAAAAGTCAGCCATTGAAAACCCTATGAGGGTCACTATGAGTCAGATACCAACTATTTTCCTTTACTACTGTGACAACATAGCTGCTTTCAAGACCTTGCCTGCAAGTTGCAACATACTGAACAACTTAAAAGATAGCTTCAATGTAGGAGTGAATTGGGAAGAGAAGAGAAGAAATCCAAAAATGGGCAAAACATCATTTGAGGCATTGGTAGAAAAAATAGACATAAAGCCAAAAGTGAAAGTAACTTAAACATGGCAACCAGAAGCCTGTCTGAGTAGGCTTGTATCCCTGTAAATATTTCTGCAATGTGATTGGTTATCTTTGTTGTGATGTGATTGGACATTGTCTCTGTACTGTGATTGGACACTTTTGCTGTAACGTGATTGGTTACCTTTGCTACACTATGATAGGACACTTTTCAAGCCCCTCCACATATCCCTCACTTTGATTGGACTATGTATGAAAAATAGACTCAAAGCATATTGGCTTAGGCCATTCAGGCTAGCTATATAAGGAGCTGCACTTCAGCAGCTCTCTTTCTCTCACAACAATCTCAAAGAAACCTCTCCCCACCCACTGCCCTCTCGCCTTGGACATCAGAACAAGAAGGAACTCTCTGCAACTGGACTGCAACTGACCACGGAAGAACTTTCCAGAACAAGGAGACCAGGACATCTGGATGGCGCACTCAAGGACTACAAGCAAGCTGAGGACAGTCCCTTGGCCCAGCGCCTAGGGACAGAAGCTGAGGACAGTCTCCAGTCCCAGCGCCGGAGGCAGAAGAGCTGCCACTGCCCCCAAGGCAGCAATAGAGCTGTCATGCTTGTATAGAGCTGTGCACTTTGGGTTCCTCGCAGCCCTTGTAAGAGCAGAGAGGCAATAAAGAGCTGCACGGTCCCCTAAGGCAAAAGCGTCCCGAGGCTTTTCTTTTCTCCCCCTCTCACAGCGTTCCTGAGGGCTGCAGGGGTCCACACCCCTCACCCGGGAGTCCCTAGCAATAGTTATCTGTGTGCAGCCGCGCCTACCACATGAAACATCCGAGCCGGACCAGAGAGATGTGTGCTGCCACCCACACTTCAACTTGCTGATTTTTAAAATAATCTTCCATATTGTCTTAGTCCTATTGTGGTACAACAACAAAATCCTTCCAGCTGGGTAATTTAAAAAGACAGAAATTTATTTCTTAGTATTCTGGAGCCTGGGAAGTCCAGGATGCAGTTGCACATAGAATCAGTGTCTGGTGTGGCCTGACTCTCTCTGCTTCCAAAGGCCTTCTTGTGGCAGAAGGCCAAAGGGCAATCAGAGCCTCCTAGACTTCCTCCCGTCCTTTAAAAGGACACTAATTCCACCTGTGAAGGTGCAGCCTTTATGGCCTCCTAGCCACGCCTCTTAGCACATCTCTTAGCACATCTCCAATTGGGGATTAGGCTGCAATGTTGATTTTGGAGCGGACACAAACATTCAAATCCTAGCATGTGTAGATACAGCATCCTGTTCCTGTTTGTCGTTGTTGTTGTTGTTAGGTGCCATCGAGTCAGTATCTGACCCATAGCGACCCTCATAGGGTTTTCAATGGCAGACTGTCTCAGGATTGCCTTGGGATTGGATTGCCAGGCCCTTCTCCCATTTTTGCAGTGCTGGGAATTGAACTCGGGACCTCAGAGACTGCAGCGCAGCGCTCTACCAATTGAGCTAAATCCCAGCCCAACTGTTCCTGTTTATGTATCATGAATTTTAAAATTGTATGATACAAACTATGAAGGGAACTTATAAGACTCTGGATTCCACTGTGTTCCTGAGAGTCATCAGAGGGCCACTATAACCTCAAAATGCCTTTAAAATATGTATTACCTTCAAAATATTTGGCAAATTTTGTATTTAAGCCCATAACATATCAATATTTACTTAAACGTAAAAACAATGGTTTCTTCAAGTCTGGGAGTTACTCTGGGAAGATGGGCAAGTACATATGCAGCCACTCGTAAGACCGATACAGAGGGTGAGGCGCATCATGGAGATCCACGCTGGACATGGAAGGGCTCTGTGACCCTAAGGGGGCCCTTTCCCTGTCACACTGTGCTAGTCCAAGCTCAGTAATAATGGTGGGGTATCTTCCCTCTAAGTCCCTGTGATCCAATATTACATCAATCTAGCTGTGGGGCTGTGAGAAATCTATCTATGCTTCTATGTCCCACAGGAAAAGTAGATGTAATCATCCAATTCCTACTTCATAGGGTGGTTCTGAGGAAAAAATAAAGCAAGGAGCCCACAGCACTGACAGGGTACCCAGGGTGAGCCCAGCTGATATTGTCTATTAGCAACATCTTTACCATCCCACTGACTATCTCTTGTACCTGCCCCCAAGAGAACATACCTAACGCCTGGCCCCCTTTGTATGCTGATAGACCACTAAGGCATTTTAGTTTCTATTCCCCACTTGAATGATGTGGGTTTTGCTTTTTATTTTCCTGAAGTTGATCTGGAACACCTGCCCTTTTGCTTAAGCACCTATGCACGTGTCCAGACAGGTTTATCAAGAGTTGCAAAGTGGAGTCTTCAGACCCTGGCATCAGCATCTCCTTGTCAGAAACACTTTCTATTCCTACCCAGACCTACCATGTCAGAAACTCGGCGGGGGGGGGGGGGTGGAGGTCAGTGATCCATCTTCACGAGCCTTCCAGATGACTCCAATATGTGCTGCAGTGAGAGAAACACTGCTTTGGATGAAGGCACAGTTGGTCTCCTCCGTCTACCTATGAACTGATGGGTGTATCTGACTATTTTTATATGTCCCAACCATCTCCGGGTACAGTGATGCACGTACCTTACTCTTGGCTGATGGGTGGATCAGCCCTGGAAAGAATAGGAGAGACTACCTCAGCCCCACAGCTGCTCAGGGCTGGCTGAACAAGGTGAGGGGGGCCTGCCCCTGGGTGTGGCACACACATCTTGTGCTCCTTATTGCCTTCTGACCCTGTCCCCTCCCACATATATTCATGCACCTCCGTTTCTTGCCCCGCATTTTACCTAAGCGCACTGCTTTCACACTCTGGGCAGATGGTGGTGGCAGCTATGGCCTCCTGGCTCCTGGGAGCGTCTAGCTGTGAGCATGATGGGTTACACGAGGGTCTGAGCACAGTGGGGCCCAGGGTGGCCTGATGTTTGGGGAAGAGAGGAATAGAACCACAAAGCCAGCCTCTGGGTCTGCACTGCTGGGCTGCCTCCAGGTTCATTATGGGACAGGGTTCTCAACTGTACACCTGTCTTCAAGACACCCTATGCTAATGCCACCATTTGAAGGCTCAGTGGGATTTAAACTTGTTTGAAGTTTTTTGGTGGTAGAATTTGTATTTGCATTTTGTTGACTTTACTATTTTGGCTTTGGTTATTGGTGAGAATGAAAATTTGGGCCAGGAAAGAACAGATCCACATTTCACCCAGATTCCATGTTTTTGAGATGTTAAACATCAAGGGCTCACTGTTAAGATGTGCTACTGAGATTTGCCCAGTGAATTGGAGGCAGGATAGAAAGACAGGAAAATTCAGGGGACGTGAGAAGGGAAGGCAGGCCCTCACTCTGAAATCGGTTACATTTCCCACCAGCTGAGAATAAAGAGTTTCAGACAACTGACAAGATAGTAAATATTGCCTACACAGAGACAGTGCTCATGTTCCTAAGATATGAGAGACAAGGATGCGAAACAACAAATGGACTCTCCTTACTGTCATGGTTTGAATCTAAAATGTCCTCCAAAGGTCATGCTTTAGCACTCCGTCCCCAGCTGGCAACAGTGTTTGTGAAGGCTTGGAACAACAGGAGGCAGGTTCTGGCTTAGCAGGATGATTCGGTGGTGTCAGGCCTCTGGAGTTTTTACCCTGACCTGTGGTTCAAGTCTCTCTGTGCTCTCTGCCTTCCTACCCAACAGGATGTAAGATTCTCTGCCATACACCTCACCATGCCTGCCCTGCCTCTGTGGAGGGAAGTCTTCTAACCATGAGCTCCCAATAAATCTCTGTCCCTATGTTTGTTTTGGTTTCTCTGTCACAGAGACATACCAGCAGACTAACATACTTAGGGCCAGAATGCCTGTGACCTTTAGGGTTAACGATATCTGCATTCATTTCTCAGCCTAAACCTAAGCGATGTGCCTCAAAACAACCTAGTAATTTCAAATACAGAAGGAAACACTTTAAGACAAGAGAAATAGGTAAACCAGTGTGCTTTCTTGCACACACCTTCTGATCTTTCTTTCTGCTTGTAAAGCCTCCAGTATTCAATGATGGGGGCCCTACTCTAATGTCTTTGATCTATTCCACCTCTAAATACCATAGATGGATTAATCTCTACCCTCTTAACTCCTCATATTGGGGATTACATTTCAAAACATGAAGCCTTGAGGGACATACTCAAAACATATTCAAACCATGCAATCATCTCAGTATATCCTGAAATGAGTATTTTGGTCTGAAAATCTGAATTGAAGAAAGGCTGGAAGCAGGAGGATTTCATAAACTAATCAAATACTTCATCTCCAATTTCATCTCATGAAGCCTTCATGAGAATCTCCTGTGGGCGGTTTATCTATGAGCAGCTACACACGTTTCATGTGACAAGCATCCTCTGGAGCAGATGAAAATTCTGTGTTCACAGACCTAATGCCTTTAAAGGGACCATCTCGCTGTGCGTTCTGAGGGTATGGGTTTCAGCTTTGGTGGCTCTGGAGAATAAACACTTGGCATTGCAGGCTCTTCTGGTGAAGATAAAGCAGCACCTTTGTCCACACTAAGTGGGTAAAAAGTTGCTGTTTCCCAGAAACAGGGAGGCTTTCCCAGCTACACATTAGCTTAAAAGAAATGTGATTACATTTATAGCCACAACCATTTGAAATGGAGCAGAGCATTCCACTTGCGTTTCTTTCAGTCTGCTAATTAATATTTCAGTGTCCATGCAGAGCTATATACTTGATTTTTTGTGTGTGGTCCTGGGAGTTGAACCAAGGTCTCACGCATGTTTTACAAGCAATCTACCGCTGAGGTGCACCCCCAGCAAACTTTTTACATTGTATTTTGGGACAGGGTCTCCCAAAGTTATGCAAACTGCCTCTGGCCTTCAATTTGCAATCCTCCTGCCTCAGGCTCCCAAATTGCTGGAATTATAAGTATGCACCACCACACCCAGCATGATTTTTAATTTTTAATTTTTGGAAATTTCAATTGAGACATAATAAGTGTATGAAGTTGTGGGATTCAAGTTGATGTTTTCATACCTGCATGCATTGTGGTATAATTAAATCAAGATATCTTGGGCTGGGATTTAGAGCAGTGGGTAGAGCGCTGCGCTGCAGTCTCTGAGGTCCCGAGTTCAATTCCCAGCACTGCAAAAATGGGAGAAGGGCCTGGCAATCCACTCCCAAGGCAATCCCGAAGCACTCAGCCATTGAAAACCCCAAGAGGGTCGCTATGAGTCGGATACCAACTCGATGGCACCTAACAACATCAACAAGGTATTTATCACCTCACATAGTTATGATTTTTTCTTATTTTTTTCTCTTAGTAATTTTTTCTTTTTTTTTTTTCTTTTTTACTTTTTAAGATTCATTTTAATCAACTAGCAAAGGGAAGGGAAGATTGAGGAAGGTGGGACTGGGAGGAGAATCAATGTAGAGGGATAAGGGGGAGAGGATAATCTCAATGTAAAAAACACAACTCCATGAGTACATTGGAAAAATAGAGGAATATAACCCAAATATGCATTTGAGTTTTATTATATATTAGTCAAAAGGTTCTACAAACCTTGTAAGTTGCTAAAAGTGTAACCAAAAGTGATGTCATAGTTGCATAATGGAAAAAGCCAATTCTGTATTACTGTGTATCTGACCATCATTTGCCAACATTTGCCAAAGGGAGGGGAAAAAAGATTCATTTTAACCTGTATATAAAAACATAAAAACGATACATTTTAATGGTGTGCTATATAATGTTTTGATGCATTTGTACATTGTATAATGTTTAAATCAGGTTAAGAATATTTATCTCCTCAAATGTTTATCATCTTTCCTCAGTTGAAATTTTCAAAATGTTCTCTTCTAGCTTTTCAAAACGTACATTAGTGCCATCTATCGATAACTGTGCAATAGCACCCCATAACTTCTTGGTCCCATCTGACTGGAACTTAGTGCCACAGAGAAACCTTTCTCCACGCCCCCACTCTTCCTGTCCTTGGAGTCTGTATCCTCACCGCCTGTGAGATTGCCTTTTTTAGATGTCATGTGAGTGAGATCCTGCAGTTCTTTTCTTTATGTGTGTAACATATTCAATTTCACATAATGACCTTCATTTCCACCCATGTTGTTCCAAATGACAGGATTTCATTCTTTTACTGCTGAATAGAATTGCACTGTACGTATTTACCGTATTTTCATTACCAACTCATTAGTTGATGGACACTTGGGTTGTTTCCACGTCTTGCCTGCTGTGGATGATGCTGTAACAAATGTGGGAGCGAAGGAGTCTCTCTGACACGATTTCATTTCCTCTGGACATAAAGCCAGTGGAGGGATGGGTGAGTTATATTTTTTAATTTTCTGCTTATTTGTTTTTTGGTTTTAGTTTTAGTCTTAGTTTTTATTGTTTTGAGACAGGGTCTCACCATGTACCCCATGCTGGCCCCAAACTCACACACCAGCTGCCTCCACCTCCCAAGGGCTGTGACTATAGTCACGCACCACCACGGTTGGCCTATTTTTAATTCTTTGAGGAATCTCCACACTGTTCTCCACGTGGCTGTGTTAGTTACCTTCTTGCTGCTGTGACAGAAAGCCTGATTTAAAATCTTGGAAAAAAATCTTAAAAGGAGGGAAGATGTGTTTTGACCTGCAGTGTCAGAGGTTTCAGCCCACAGTCATCGGCCGTGCATTTGCGGCCCACGCTGAGGCGGAACTCCACCGGGGGAGGGGGGGGGAGCGGGGCTC
>VMDO01037486.1:0-14262 GCA_007922755.1 Pedetes capensis | reverse complement strand
AATTCAAAAACCACAATGGATTAGCCTGTATGCTTAGCTCTAGGACCACACATTTTGTAAAACAAGTAATTTACAAAATAATGATATATGTAAAAAGTCATGTATATTTTATTGGAAGGATATTTAGGAACAGAATTATCAAAAGTAGAAACTACATTCCTAGGTTTTCTGGGTGACCCTATAATGTGGTTGGAAATTTGGTCATTCAACCAAAGTAATTACAATTTACCCAGTGTGTTCAGCACTGAAACATTTGTTTCACAACTATCCATAATAAAAACCGGGCCTTAAAATTTGATTAAAATCCCTCATTTATGGTGAACTCTTGGTATTTTATTTTAAAGGCACACCTTAAGTAATATTTTCAAATATGTTGCTCTTGCACTAACATGTTTCCATTATTTTTCAGGTATGCTACTATCACTTCCCGTGATTTTTGATAAACAGGTTTGTCAGTAGTTATAAGTATTATCCTACTTCTGGAGTTCAAAGTGTAGGTGTGTTTTCCATGTGCAACAAAACTAGCAGATTGATTTTATGGTGACAAATATGTGACGCTAAAGACCTACACATAGATTTAAAGAAACCCATTCATTACTTGCAATTTAACAATGCATAAAAATCAAGTTACCTTGAAAACATGATTCTTAAAATATGAATGAAAATGATCAAATTTCATGTGAATTGACTTTGACAACTTCACTACTTAATATTATGTTTTCAAAATTATATGTGTAAGAATAAAAAGCATTTTTGGGTATTCTACTTGGGAGATTGGGGAATCACATTATTTGAAAGCATAGAATATAGGGGTATAAATGGCTTCTAATTGTGCTGTGTGATTGGCATTGAGCTTGCAGAGAATGTTTCTAGTATTCTTTTACATGCCATTTTAAAATTAGCCAACATTTTTGGTTTTCTTGCATTTTTCACACAATTCAACTAATTTTTGTACATATATATGTCATATGTCTGTGTGGGATTTCCTTTTCCTGCCAAGATGGAATAAAGAAGACAATACTCATACGCCGAATAGTAGTAACAACAACTAAAAATCAGGCAGAAAAATATATGAATCCTTTATTTTCAAGACACTCAACATTTGTTGTTGTTGTTAGGTGCCATCGAGTCGAGTCCGACTCATAGCGACCCTATGTACAGCAGATCAAAACACTTCCCGATGCTGCGCCAGGCAAATGATCTTATTTATGTTTAAGCCCATCGTTGCAGACACTGTGTCAATCCATCTGGTGGAGGGTTTTCCTCTTTTGCGTTGACCTGCCACTCTTCCAAACATGATGTCCTTCTCCAGGGATTGATCTCTCCTGACTATATATCCAAGATATGTAAGACGCAGTCTGGCCATTCTTGCTTCCAAGGAGCACTCTGGTTGCACTTCTTCTAGGACAGATCTGTTGGTTCTTTTGGCAGTCCATGGTATATTCAATAGACGTCTCCAGCACCACAATTCAAAAGCATCAATTCTTTTTCTGTCTTTCTTGTTCAATGTCCAGCTTTCACAACCATATGATGCCACTGAAAATACCATGGCATGAGTCAGACGCACCTTTGTCTTCAATTTGACATCTTTGCTTTTCAATACTCTAAAGACATCTTTTGCCTGGAGTATAGGGAGCATCACTAAGTAAGTACTATTAATTTGTCCAACTTTCCTTTATAAGTGGTTTTTCAGGTAGGAAAGAAAAGCTAGGTGTAGCCCAAATAATTCTCAGAAGAAGAAATTGGGACTGAGAGTTTTGGGAGCTCAAGGTGGGAAGAGCTCCCAGGACACAGTAGCTGAGAGAGAAAGAAACCTGGAGATGCACCTGGGTCCATCTGCTCTGTTCATCAGAGCACAGATCACCATAGCCAGGTGAGGAAAGCACTTGAGGCTGGGGAAAGAACTATTTAATAGGATGAAGTGAAACCCGACCAAGTTCACGCAAGGTCTGTCATAGAGCTTCTTCTACAGGCCACACCTTAAAATCTCTATCCATAATAGTTTGGGAAGAGAACTTAGGAATTGTTCCCCATTTTAGTGTGCAAAACTCACCCTTGCATGTTCACTGCCCCAGAACTACCTAACATTTCTTGGGTGCCAAAGTTCAAGGAAATTAGTAGGAAATTTTGGATGCTCATTAACAAACATGTAGTACCTAGCATAATAAAGGAATAGGGTTCAGCTTAGTTGGTAGAGTGCTGCTCTGCACTCTCTGAGGCCTAGGGTTCGTTCCCTAGCACTGCAAAAATGGGAGACAGACCTCACATCCCACTCCCAAAGCAATCCCTAAACAATCAGCCATCAAAAATTCTTTGAATAGCAGAGAGGCACTGACATCGTGCTGGACATGATACAGTGTCGGGGAGTGTTTCATCTGTTGTACATAGAGTCACTATGACTTGGGCCTGACATGACTGGACCTAAAAACAACAACAAATCATATTAAAATCAAGATGTCATGCATCCTACCAAAGATGATAAGATATGCAGAGAGTCACGGAAACAAAAATGAGAGGATAAATTGAACTGATCCAGAACTGACATTGATGTTAGAATTGGCAAAGACTTTAAAACAGTTATTAAAATTGCAGCTTGTGTGTACCAAATGTTAAATAGAGTTTAAAAGATACAAAAGCCAAAATTAAACTTCTAGTAGTGAAACCTACAATGTCTGAAAAGAGAATTTACTGGATGAGTTTAAGAGTAGTTTGGTTGAACCAGGTGTGGGGGTGCACGCCTCCAATCCCAGCGACTTCGGAGGCAGAGGCAGGAGGATCACAAGTTCCACACCAGGAGCAGTCTGCATAATTTAGTAAGACTCTGTCTCAAAAAATAAAAAAGTGGGCTGAGGTTGCAGCTCAATGGTTCAGCACTTACAAAACATGCAAGGGTAAGGCCCTGGGTTCAACTCCTAGTAATGCCAAAAAAAAAAAAAAAAGAAAAAGAAAAAAAAAAGAGTAGCTTGGTTATTAGAGAAGAAAACCTTAGTGAATTTGAATGGACAATGATAAAATCTGTACAAAAGGAATGACATAAGGAAAATCACTTGAAAAGAAAAGAGTACCTATCATCTATGGATGAATTTCTAGTAGGTTAGCATGTGTATAACTGGATTCCACAAAGAGGATGTGAAAAAGGAATTTTAGAAATATTTGAAGAAGATGGCAAAAACTTCCAAATTTACTAAAATATGTTAAATCATAGAAGGAAAAGGCTCAAAGACCCTAAGAATAGGAAACAAGAAGAAAATTTTTGTTATAATGCAATTGTTGAAAACAAGCTATAAATAGAAAATCTCAAAGCAGCCAGAAGACAAAAATACATGGGACAGACAGAGAAACAAAGATAAAAGTTGGAGTAGGTCAGAAACCATGCTAATGAGTACAGTTAACATATGTATTTGTCTAAATGAAATATATATGTGTGTGTGTGTGTGTATACTTACATACACATATATCAGCATAGAATTACATACCCAGCAAAACTATCTTCCAGAATGAATATGAAATAGTGATTTCAGACATGTAAACTACAAATATTAATATCATCAGACATATACTGTAAGAAATAATTAAGACAGTCTGTCACTGAGAATGAAAATGATTCAAGAAGATAATAAGAATTTACACAAAGTAATAAGAGAACATCAGAAATGGCAATTACATAGTTGAATCCATATGAACTTTTCCTTTTTTCCATGAATATTTTTCTGGAAGCTAGAATGCTGGTTTCTCGCCTTGCTCCTGTAAAGATTTGGTTTTAAAAGTGTCTATTTTCATCACTTAATTAAGCATATTCTGATTTATACCAACTGAAATTTGTTGTGTATCAAATAATTCCAAACCTATATTTAAAAAATCTGATTATGTAATTTTTAACTGATCTTTTCAATTGTTTCAAGTATTTAGTGACTTTTTAATATACATTATTATACATTCAAATTCATGGAAACTTTATATGTGGCATTTTAGTATTTCTAATAGCTGATCTAATTACCCTTAGACTAAAGTTTATTCCTTCAGGTAGTCTTCTCTTCTAGATCTTGACCATTTGGGGATTCAACTAAAAACCTGGAGTACTGGCTAAGACAGTTTATTTTTGGATGACTGAACTACAAGAGCAAAAATTGAAGTTGCTTTCAGATATGAATCCCTCTTGTTGTTAGGTACTGTCAAGCTGGAACTGATTCATAGGGACCCCATGTACTTATTCATAGGATTTTTGATGGCTGATTGTCTCAGGATTATTTTGTGGAGTGGGCTTCAGGGTCCTTCTCACATTTTTGTGGTGCTTGGAATCAACCCAGGGCTTCAGAGCATGAAGAGCAAGCAGTCTACCATCTGAGCTAAAGCCCAGCCCATGAATCCCTCTAGCTGCTGTTTTCTGCCAGGTATTTGGCATCTCAGGTTGTACCTCTGCAGCTTAGGAGTGTGGCAACAATTTGAGGGAAAATTCATAAGGAGATTTTTAGATTCCTTTTGTTAAATTCCCTCCTCCTTAATTCAAGACACTTTGCCAAATCTGACTTTCTCCTTCTCTCTCCTTGCTTGGTAAAACCGTACTGTCCACTTATCTTCTACTCCCCCCCCCATGCCTTGATTTGCAAAGAAGTCCCTTACGGAAGAAGCTGGCAAAATGTGCCACTCAGTGCAGTCAAGCCTTTGCGCATTGCTCCATTTGGGAACCAAAGACAAAAATCTTCCTCAGCATTTTGGAATTGATGCTGTAAAACATGAGGTGCTTTCTCCATGCAAGACTCCACAAATAGAACATGCATTATGCTCAGTAAAGGACAGATTTAAGTGCTCTACTCTCTTGTTTCTTTCTCTGGACTTATTGATTTTTGTATTTTATATTTGTTTTATTCTGAATGGTGAACTCAACATCATGCTGAGTGCTGTTGAGATATGGATAATTAGGCAGATTCTACTCAAGATCTCTTGTCATTTTTCTATGTGAGAAGAGATTTCCAAACATTTATTTGAGTCCACTTACCAGGTAGCTGAAAATGGCATGATTAATCCAGGTCTTGGGTATAGAACAAGCCTTATGCTTTCACGTAACAGAGTGTACTCTTCTGACCACTTTTCCATTGCCTAATATGTAGGCCAGAGACCCACGATCCATGTGCCATCTCCAATCATGAGAAGCTCTTGGTGATGGACTTTATCTGTAACAGAGACATGGTCAGAGAAGTCACAATCCTGCCACCACACATTGCTTTAGCACCTATGGGATGGAATCTCAGGGCTCAGTTAGGAGAAATAAACATCTATTTGATTTGAACCAGCATTGATTTCTGTGCTACTTAGGAAAATATCTAATTCTAAATTTTACATTCTTTAATTTAGATGTCATACATTTTTTAAAAAATTCAGTATTATTTATGTTTATGGAGACTTAGATATTAATATACAGTAATTGGTATTTACCCATATTTCTAGAAGTCTAATCAGTAAAAAATTTTTAATAATGTTATCATTGATTTATTCATTTACTATATTTTCTCTCTTGCCCTCCATTCCCAGTGTTTATATTTTAAAAGAGAAGAAAATTAGTAAGACAATCTAACATATAGCTGATATGCTCTGGCTGGAAAATGTGAGACATGTTCTTGTTCGGTGTTGTCAAGTCATATCTGATTCATAGTGACCCTCATAGGATTTTCAATGGCTGATTGTTTTGGGATTGACTTGGGAGTGGATTACCATATCCTTCTCCCATTTTTGCAGTGCTTGGAATCAAACATGGGACCTCAGAGACTACAGAGTGGTGCTCTTCCAACTGAGCTAAATCCGATAGGCACATAAAGTTTTCAAGTCAGAGTGGCGAATTTAGGCACCTTTAGAAAGACAATGAAACATAATGAGGTTGGTACTGAGGTGAATACAAATGAATTTCTGTCTTATATTAATTTATATTTTCATGATGCTGTTTTGTTTGTTTCATTTTGTTTTTTTTGTGTGGCTGGGGATTTTGTGGACTTCCTGAGTGCTGAGATTACAAGCATGCACCACAAGACCAGGTGCATTTTTTTCTTACATTTAAAGCAGCATTTAATTACATCCCTTCTCATGCACTTTAATTGATGACCATTTAAATAATTTGCATTGTTCTGCAAATGGCTGAAACACCTTGGTGATTTGGCAATGCAACAGATTATTCTGCCACACTGCAAATTGATTACTTTTAAGGATACTCCATTTGCATCTTTAAAATAAGTAGATCCCATTCAGTAAGAAAAGCAACAAGTCTAGGAGGAAGTACATCAATCAGGCACATGCAATTCAGTCCTCACTAGGCATTTTCTGGCAGGTAAAATCCTTGTTTTCTACTATATATATATAGTAGATGTTTGCTGAGCAGATGCTTGCTGGGATGCAACATGAGTCATCAGAAAAGCATGTATCTCAATAGAACTAAAATATCACAGCAAATATACATAAATCTTTATAAACTACAAGCACACACGTATACATATGCAAATACACACACACATACACACATATATATATATATATATATTTTAATATATACACTGCCTGCAGCCATACCATTGTGGTGTCCAATTCTGTAAGATCTTAGAAGCTAAGCCAGGTCAAGCATGGTTAGTACTTGGATGGGATAACACCTTAGTACACCAGGTGCTGTAGGCTTGGGAGAAGGACCTGTCAGCCCACTCCCAAAAAGCAATCAGCCATGAAAAATCCTATAAATAGCAGAGAAGCACTGACAATAGTGTTTCATCTGTTGAACATAGGGTCATTGTACACACCCACACAACAACTCAATAGCACCAGCAACAACAACGGCAATATATGTACGCACACACTACACACACATATGTACAATCACACACACACACACACACACACACACACGATCAGACAAGATAGGAAACCAGATGCCAGATGCATCCAATCTTGTCCGATCTTAGAAGCTAAGCAGAGTTGGGCCTGGTTAGTACTTGGATGGGAAGCTGTCTGGGAACACCAGATGCTCTAGTTTTGGAAGAAGGACCTATGAGGCCACTCTCAAAAACAATCAGCCACTGAAAAACCTATGAGTAGCAGAGAGGCACTGACAATAGTGCCTGGAATGTTATATGCAACAAAGGGTTTAAGCATTTAAAAGATCATGTGCATGGCACAGTGTGAGGTAGCATTTCATCTGCTGTACATAGAGTACCTATGAGTCAGAATCAACTGGAAAGTACCGGTCAACAACAATATAGTTGATATATATTAGTATTTGTATATGTTTGGTTTATAAAAGTTATGTATATTTACTGTGATGTTTTTTACTTCTATTGAGAGACACACTTTTCCTATGACTCATGTTGCATCCAAGCAAGCATCTGCTCAAATTATCAAGAGGACATTAAATAAAATATAATGAGCATGTGTGCATCTTCAAGACATTAGATATGACCAGCTGTTTCATATTCTCAGAGTCATTTCAATAATAAAAGGGTCCCAAGCAGGTTCCAGGTAAAGGGATTAGAAGGAAGCAGCAGGCTTGGCTTACAGGCAGGGAGGTCCAATAGTATTGCTCAGCCGACTTGCATTTTCTAGGGCATAGTGATGCCTGCTGCCCCAGCAGATGGACATGCCTTGGGCCCATATCCAGGTCTAAGCAGCAAAAATGATCTGTAGCCCCTGTTCATATACCCCTTTACAATGGTAAAAGAAAATAAATGCTCCTTGGAATGTAATTATAAATATAGAAATATTGAATTCTCCTTGTCCATTCAGGCTATATTATAAATCTTCTTGAATAAGCATAGCAAAAATCCTGTTGGGCTGCAAAAGAAAACTTTTACACTTTCTTCCTTTCAGAGCTGGTAATTAGAATAATTAATTAAACTCTTTTAACATGATACCCCTCCAAAACTCACTTACTAAAAGCTTCCTCTAAAAAGGTCATTTGTTCATTCCACTTTAAAATGCACAAGACCAAGACTATATGGTCCTGATTTTAAATAAAACTTTAGACCATGTTCTGCCTAAAGTAGTAGACCCAACCAGGTATTCCTAAGCGGGAGTTGATCCTCCAAAAATGACTCAGGTCAAATAGGTCTGATGGTACCAATGTCCCTGTCTTGGATCTGTGTATTGCTGAGTGTATTCAGTGATTGAATCCAGGCAGAGACCCTTGGTTCCAGCTAAGGCAATCAAGTTTTCATTCTAAGATAAACATTTGGAGTGGAAAGACTCAAGGGATTATTGTGCATCACTTATGCAGCCTCACAAAAGACAAATTTCTCTGGACAAAATTCATAAATTCCCATTTTTCAAGTGTAATCCTGGTTTCTTCTATAGCTTTCTGGGTTGACTAAGTTCTTATTTTAATTCTATGAGCTACTAAAGTGGCTACCCCTCAAAAAATATTTCTTGTTGTTGTTGGGTGCTCTTGAGTCAGTATCCAACTCATAGCAACCCTCATAGGGTTTTCAATGGCTGACTGTTTTGGGATTACCTTGGGAGTGGATTGCCAGGTCCTTCTCCCATTTTTGCAGTGCTGGGAATTGAACTTGGGACCTCAGAGACTGCAGTGCAGCGCTCTACCAACGGAGCTAAATCCCAGCCCTCAAAAAATATTAGTAAGAGTCAATTCATGTTGCATGTAATCAATAAAGCATTAACAGAAAATAAATTTCTATATAGATCTGACCAGAATTTTGAACCCAATCTATATCTCTAGGGTCGAGATTGTTTCACATACTCACATTTTATACATTTTATTATATTTCAAATATATTTCATCCAAAGTGTTCAAAAGAAGTCTAAATAACCTTTTTTAATTATCTACAGTCTACTTCTTTTAACCTCCCTTCTTAAATAAGATGAATGGGAAGGAATTCAGAATTTGTGGGATATAGATTATAAGAAGAAATTTGGCAAGCAAAGAGAGTCACATAAGACAAGCCCAGATATATTGGGAAGGATTCAACATATTTTAAGCTGAAGTTAGATATATACAGATTCATATTTCCCAATGAGACATAAGAGGAAGGCAATGAAGAAAGGAAATCGTAGGAATTGATTGGTGCATTCCAGATGGGAAATGATTATGGCTGAGATGGTCACATGAGTGGTAGTATACACTGTGGGATATAATCAGATTTGAAAGAGATGTTCAGGTCAACTTTATAGGACATAATGCTAGATTATTTGTCTGTCCAAAGGTTATCATGAAGATGAGAGAAGAGGATTGCTATATAGGTTTCTGGCTTGTACAGGTGTAAATTATCAAGACCAGGATTGAGAAAATAGAAATTTGGGGGAGGTGTGGAGGATGAGACAATGCATTCAATTTTAACTATTTTTCGTTCAAAGGGCTTGCAAGATTATTAGGTGAAGCTACTCAGTAGGCTGCTGGAAGGTTATGACTGAGAAAAAATGAGGATGAAGATATCATTTTGCAAGTGATTTGCACAGAGATAAAGACTTACAAATTGAGAGTGGATGTGATAAACTGTGGAGAAAATGCAGGCTGTGAGAAGAGGTGGCCTTAAATAGAAGACTGGGAGATACAATTTTTAAGAAATAGAAAGAAGATTGCATCCATCTGCTAGGAGTGTCATAACAACATGTGCACATTGCATTGCTTAAACAATAGAAATTCATTTTCTTGTCATTCTGGAAGCAGTAAGTTCAAGATTAAAGAGCTGGTTGGCTTGATTTTTTCCTGAGTACTCTCATTGGCTTGCAGCTGCCAGATTTCTTACTATATACTCACCTGGTCTTTCCTCTGTGCTCTAGCATTCCTGGTATGTCTTCTGCTTCTTAAAAACTTATAAGTTGTATTGGATTAAGACCCCTACTTATGACTTCCTTTAACTTTAATTATCCTTTAACAGCCTCATTTCCAAATACAGACACACTGGGGTTAGTACTAAATGCTGTGGGGTGGCAGGGGGAGGCACAATCCATTCAGTAACACTGACACAGATAAAGGTGACAGTGGGTGAGGTGACATCAGAAAGCAAAGAGGTAAAGGTAAGAGATAACATGAATGTGGGAACCTGGAGAAATCAAGCATGATGGCTCCTGTCTCACAGACTCAAATACAGGCTAGAAAAACCATAGAAGTCGCTAAGAAGAGCTAAAGAAATAGAGCTATTAGGTTGGAGTTTTCTTGTGGAGAAAGAATGTTAATGTTGACCAAGTCTTTTGTTTTGTTTGTAGAAAGCATAGCATGTTCAAATGTGGGTGTGGACAGAGGGTTAAGATGTGATCAGTGAGCATCTATAGTGATCTGGATGCGTTGGAAGGGAAGACCGAGTCAGGCTGGCAGGGCTAAACCTTTCCATGGGGATGCTGACTGGTTGTATGATTTTTCCCAGCAATGCTTACAGTGCTCGTTCAGGGGAAGAGGCAGTCATGATTTATTTGTTGTTGCTGTCCTGTTTTGTTTCCTTTTGCATTGCTTTTCAAACTCCGGGCTTTTTGAAGTGAATGTGGTAGAATAAAAATCAAGCAAATGTCCCTTGAACTCTAGGCCACGTAGTGAAGATGGTGATTTTATTTATTCATCATTTACATAAAATCCGTAAGCTACGGGGCAATGCTCTAACTCATTTTTGCACCCAACTTTATTTGTGCTGGAGTCCAGTGCTGTGGACGACAATTTTTCCATGGGCTGGAGGTTGAGCTCAGATGGTGATGCGAGTGATGGGGAGTAGCTGGAAACACTGATGAGGGTCCCTCACTTCCCGCTCACCTGATCTGCTACCTGGTCTGTAATAGTCAATCAGGGCTGTGGCTGTAAACACTTCACAGAAATTAAATAACTTCAGCAATTACTAGAGGAGATCTATAAACATGAGAATTTAGAGTGTCCCATGGAGATACCAAGGGAATCAAGAACTAATCATTGGGACCAACTAAGAGAAAGTATTAAAAAACAAGGAACTGTCTTAAGTTTTATTGCTCAATCAGTTTCTTGGAAACTGCATATAAACTTTTAAGGGTAGGTAAGGTGGATTTAGCTCAGTTGGTAGAGCGCCGCTCTGCAGTCTCTGAGGTCCCGAGTTCAATTCCAAGCACCGCAAAAATGGGAGAAGGGCCTGGCAATGCACTCCCAAGGCAATCCCGAAACTGTCAGCCATTGAAAACCCTATGAGGGTCGCTATGAGTCAGACATGAGTTGACGGCACCTAACAAAAACAACAACAAGGCAACACTGGGCTGGGATTTAGCTCAGTTGGTAGAGCACCGCTCTGCAGTCTCTGAGGTCTCGGGTTCGATTCCCAGTACCACACAAATAGGAGAAGGATGTGGCAATCTACTCCTGAGGCAATCCCAGAACAATCAGTCATTGAAAATCTATGAGGATCTCTATGAATCAGAGACGGCTCAACAGCACCTAACAACAAGGTTAACATAAAAGTTCTTTGGTGACTCGTCTTCAGATCCAAGAGCTAATGATGTATAGCTCAAAATTCCTACTATAAAAAATCATAGTCTTTTTATTTAATAGCTCTCTAAATACTTAGGATTTGGTTCTCATTCTTGTTCTGGCCAGGAAACCTCGAACAGACATTTTGGTGGATGTGTTAATCCTGCTTAGATTTCCAGGTTTTCCTAGATATTCTTCAATCTAGTCTCCAAATATGAGCATGAAGGCTTTCTCTTAACTCAGATTAACCTCCACCAGAATTTTATACCCATTCACAGGCCCATGGATTTTTTTTTTTATTTCTCATTTTCTAGCTACAGCAAAAATATTAGGCTAGCACACACTAATTTGATGACATTTCTTGTGATGCATACTTAATTTTTGTTTGATACTTTTTATTCATATCTTTATCCATCAAGCCTTTGGCCACCCCCACTCATTTAAAGGCTCATCCTGAATTGTGAATCATGGATAATTCTAAACTCTTAAAGTCTAAATGAAGTTTGAGTTCATCGTGGAATTCTCCCTCTCTATTTGTTGTCTGCCTTGCTTGGACTTGTGGCCGTGAATCCCAAGGTGTGTCCTTGTTTGCTCAAGAAACTTGTCTTTCTCCCTTTTTCTTTCATGTGTAAGCAGAAGAAAATACACTATTTTTCAGGAAACTTGACAGCAGATCAAGGGTCTGTAAGGCAGTGCTCATCCAAGGTTCTCAGATGCTTTGTTCCTTTGCCATATACAAAAGCAATTGCCACATTTAGACATCCAGGGTATAACTGTTAAATTCTATTTTTGTTCTTTAGTGGTCTGTCTACTTCTGGAAAGCTGTATTCCTTTCTTCTGACCCAGGGTGTTTTATTTTTCAAGATTCTAACTATTGGGGGTAAGGAGGTAGCTCAGTTTTAGAGCACACACGTGTTGAGCATAGGCAAGGACCTGGGTTTGGTTCCCAGCACCACAAACACACAAAAAAAATTCTAATTACTTATATTTTAATATAGCATCTTAAAATATCCATGGTTTTGAAGAATTGATAGACTTAATCCAATGGGTGGTGTTTCCAAAAGCAATATATTTCCATGAATGTACCCAGAGATTCAAGTACCTCTATGTTCACAAGGAGTTGCTGCACTAAATAGAGTTTTAGATTGAAACAATCTACAACACCCTTGAATGTATTGAGCACTTTGGTAAATAGTTTGCAATTCTTCACAGTGCTGTTGACTTGTTGTTGTTAAGTGCTGTCGAGTCAGTATCCAACTCATAGCGACCCTCATAGGGTTTTCAATGGCTGACTATTTCGGGATTGCCTTGGGAATGGATTGCCACGTCCTTCTCCCATTTTTGCGGTGCTGGGAATTGAACTCGGGGCCTCAGAGACTGCAGCGCACCGCTCTACCCACTGAGCTAAATCCCATCCCGTGCTGTTGACTAGGCTACTGAAAATCTTAAAATACGAGCATTGGAGGCAGGGAGAACTTCTGATTATCTCTACTCAAACAAACCAAGTCCCTCAACATTTCCCTTGTGTGTCTTATCTCACTCCTCCCCACCATTAAGCACAATTTTATTTTTCAGTGCAGGGAGTTGATCTCAGGGCATTCCACAAGCTAGGTGAGTATGCTAACACTGAGCCACATCCTAGCCCAGGTTTTATTTTCTATTTTGAGGCAGAGTGCCTCTGAGTTGCACAAGCTGCCTCAGACCTTGCACTCACGACCCTCCTGCTTCAGCCTCTGGAGTTGCTGAGATCACAGGCATGAGCCACAGTACCCAAAGTGATTTTTACGTTGGCTCTCTTAGAGTCTCATCGGCTACCCCTCAGACCCTGCAGAGCTTAGTCTTTCCTCTATTTCATGAATTCTGTGCAATTACAAACTAAAAAGCTTCCTTTTTTTAAAAGAAGCTTAAACCACCTTGGTAAAAAGGTATGTTCAGTGAATGTGTCTGTATTTTACATAGCTCAAAGAAAAAAAAATACTGTTGAAAAGGTCAAAAGACACAGTGTCATATATACTGTTACAAATATCAGTATTTTGTTTGATGGGGCTGGAGGAAGAGAGGTAGTGGTGCAGGTCCTGGTTGGACTCAGAATCTAAGACTTTTCCATTTTGACAACCGTTTCCTAGTATGCGCCATGTCAAAAAATTCATTTACTTTTCCTCTGCTTCACTATGCTTACAGCATAAGAGAATTGGTAGGAATAGCAATGTAGAATAAAGGGGAGGAGATGAAAAGACAGTTCATTTATTTAGTTGTTTGTTTATGGTTACTGTTTTGGTTTAGGGCAGGAATACTAATACATAGACTGGACTGATAAAAACTGCCTTTGCATCTCAAGAGCAACATTTGAACAGAACTGGACAAATTAGAAAAACAAAACTGATGTAAAATTGCTTGTCAGCCTCCTTCCCTTCCTTACATGGTGGGATTAGAGCCAGCAGGCAGATGTTCAGACTGATGTCCCTTGGGAATTATGGTGGCACTTAGAACCCACTCTGCTGTAGATGGGGAGACAACTAGCCTTGCCTCTGCTCTCTCCTTCTTCTCTGCTACCTAATGCAATATCCCTGAGTGAGCAATAATGTGTGCTTTTGGTATTTCAATTCCCACACCAACTCTGCCCTTAAAGTCTGGTTTTTATTCGTAATTTAGAGCTAATGTACTTTGCAGAAAGTCTCCTGTTCTGAAGCTATTCACACCTGGAATGAAATTCTGAAATATCGAAAGAGAGGCACTAACTTTATTCAGTCACAGAGCTCCCAGACTTCAAGACTTCAACATTTAACTTTTAATAATATTTTAAAATTTTCTTTCTTCCTATATTCCTTCCTTCCTTCTTTCCTTCCTCCCTCCCTCCT
>VMDO01037485.1:0-14230 GCA_007922755.1 Pedetes capensis | reverse complement strand
AACAACAACAACAACAACATAGGTAAAGAGTGCTTAGCATCATCCTTGGGCCAGAGTTAGCACTCAATACAATATTATCAGCTTTTGATGTTGTTAATAATATTAACACAATAGTCAACCTGGTATATTTATCTCTTGACTAGGGCCTGATTCATTTTTATGTGAATTGGAAAATAGTCACTTGAGATTTTAGCCATTGCGGGTCTAGTCTGCTAGCTGCACAGTCAGCAGTGGTGGCAGGGGTGCTGGGGGAGAAGAGGTGGGTCGGCCAGGGTGCTAATAGAGAAAAGAACTGGTGGGGGATGGAGATTTATAGCTGTACATGGTGTGGGAGCTGGCCAGCCTGAAATCCCCCAGGAAGGCCATGAGGCTGTGTATCCTTAGGCAGGAATTGATGCTACAGCCAGTAGACAGGATTTCTTTTTCTGGGAAACCTCAATTTTGCTCTTACAGCCTCTTAACCAATTGGATAAAGTCTACCCAGATTATTGAGGATAATCTCTTTTACTTAAAGTCAGCTGATTTCAGATATTAACCATATCTACAAAGTACCTTCACAGCCACATCCATGCTATTGTTTAAGTGGATAATGGGGTTCTGTAGTTTGGCTAAGTTGACATACAAAACCATTAGGAGAGGGGACCCAGCAATGAGGTCCACATTATGGGGTGAGGCTGGTGCTCTGAGAGAAGGTGGGTTAGGAGGAAAGCAGCTATGTGAGCAGAGTGACTAGGCAGAGCCTGAGCAGACCTCAGTGTTCTAGAAAGAAGTAGGGCTTGCTGTTAGTGGGTGGCAGCCCAGGGAACACACCACAGAGTGAGCAGAAGTCCACTGGCAGCTGATCAGGCCTTGAAGGTATGGGAATTTGGTGTGCTCTTTTAGTTCTTAGGAGACACATCTTGGAGAAAGTGGGGCATCCTGGCAGGAGTTGGGCCTGGGATCAATCCTGGAGGTTGTTGTTAGGACCATGGAGTCGGTATCTGACCAATAGCGACCCTATGTACACAGGCGAAACACTTTGTCAGTGCTTCTCTGTTATTCATAGGGTTTTCAATGGCGGATTGATTTTTGGGAGTGGGTTGCCAGGTCCTTCTCCCAAGCCTACAGTATCTGGTGTTCCCAGGTGGTCTCCCATCCAGGTACTAAGCGGGCCCAACCCTGCTTAGCTTCTGATATCTGACGGGATCAGAAGTCACAGTGCTATGGCTGCAGGCAAGCCTGGAGGAGATCTTGTTGAAATCTGGGCCTGGAGGATGAAGAGTTGAGGCTGAGGGGTGGGCAGGCATTGGCAATAGTGATCTCAGCACCCTCCCTTGTCATTCATAATGTTGAGGATAGATTATTGTTTGTATAGCTTCCTATTGTCCAGAGTGCCCATATGTCTGTCAGCTTGTGCTGCGGGGGCTTGTGTGTTGCTGTGATAGTAAAAGGTATGCCACTGGTATCTCAGATACCAGCAGGGCCACCCAGGGTGGACAGGTTTCAGCTGAGCTTCTAGACTAAGACAGATTAGGGAGAAAGACCCAGCAGCCCACTCTTGAAATAATTAATCTTTGAAAACTCAACAAATATCAGGGATGCACTATTGAATATGATGCTGAAAAATGAGTTCCCCAAGCTGGAAAGCATTCAAGAAACAACTGGGGAAAAATTGCCTCCTCACAGTAGAGTCGACCTTAATGATGGGAATGGAGTAAAGTCCCTGGGACCTCCTTTTGCTGATGTGGCATGACTCAAATTGAAAAGAAACATAGTGACTGCAACATGGGGATCAAACATAAAAAGATAATGTATATGGCACAGTGTTGGGTAGTGTTTCATTCTGTTGTTCATAGTGTTAGTAAGAGTTGGATCTGACTTGATGGCACCTAACAACAACAACAATTGTCCAGGGATTAAAATCAAATCTTGACCAATGTTTTACCTTTAGGGACTGGTACAGAGTGATTCTAATAAAGACTAAAAGGAGGAATGGTGATAGGTGGCCTCATTTGTGTGTGGAGCTCTCTGAGAAGTCAGAAGGCATATCAACAGCAGAAAAAATGATGAAGAATTGAAAAAAATCTGCTTATGCCCCCAACTCAAAAGAATGGCCCTGACTTTAAAGGCTCTTGCTGGCTGCTGGGCATTAGGTACCTGTTACATGTCAGTAACTGCTTAGCAATTGGTGTATGCTCTCTCATTTAATATTCACACCAACTCTCTGACATGGATATGATGACTCCTCCCACTTATAGAAAGGGAAATTGAAGTTCTGAGAGGTTAGGAAACTTGCTTAAGGCCATGTAGTTCCTATGTGGCAGATCTGGGACACAAACTCTGGAGTCTGGCTCCATAACCTGTCCTCTTAACTATATCACTCCATCTAAAACCCAAAAGAGCCGACACTTTGTGAAACATACTGAAGATAATTAAAAAGAACTTTTTCACTTCTATTTTGGAGGAAAATGGATAAACAAGAGAAGACTGCTTGGGGAGATTTTAACAGATGAGAGAGAGAGCAGAACTACTCGGTAGCTGTTTGAATTCTGACTTGTCTTCCAGGGAGAATGATCTTGCTATGGGGAAAAGTAGAACAAAGGAATGAAATCAGGACCCAGTGTAGGTGTGAAGGCAGGAAGCCAGTGCTGGTTGACAGGAATGAGCTTTGGTCTCCAGGCTTAGATGAAATTCATCTTATGAATCTGTTGGAAACCTCAAGCACAAAATCTGTGGTGTTGGTTGCTTCATGGGATGCCGAGATGTTACTTTTGAACCTCCCCCTTCCCCTCTGTTTGGTATCTGCTCCTCCTCAAGATATATATGACATTCTGACAGCCAGATTATTTTCTTTTCCCTATCTATGCCATGAGAAGCCTTTGGCACAAGAACCATATGTCAAACATGTAGAGTATATAGCATATGTATATGGCAAGTTTCTTAATAAGTTCTGCATTGAAATGTCCCATTTACATCTTTGACATAAAAATGGAGAATAGGTTAGTGATTGTGGGAGCAAGGGCCATGGTGGTGCAGAAGAACAGCATGAGGAATTCTCATGGTGTAGAACTAGTCTGTATCTTTACTAGTTCAATGTTAATGTGTTCACTGATACATTACACTATAGTTTTGCAATATTTTGTGGAAATTTTGTTTAACTGCCCATGAATCTACATTTGTCTAAGTATAAAAAAGGTTTTAAAAGGCATTTAAGAAAAGAAATGCCTCATTTTCTTCCTCTTTGTCATTCTTATCTTTGAGCACAACCACTGAAAGACTTGTGCACAACAAAAATAAAGACACATAACTAGCAAACTCAAGTATGCTTCCCTTGGCCATACGTCTCAAGTCAGGTAGGACAGGCTGATGGCTCTGCTAGGCACGCTCATATGTTTGGAGTCACAGGGGGATTGAATGATATAGTCTGGCTTAAGCAGGGGAAAACTGGTACAGCAGGACTCTTGATTGCCTTCTCGTTCTAGTATGCTGGCCCATGCAGTTTCATGGTGATGGCAAAGGTACAAGATCCCAGCACAGACGACAAGACTGGGAGGCCTGTGCTCCGAACATGCATGCCGCACTTTGCTAGATTCTGTTGGCCAAGCAAGTCACAGTTCAGGTTAGGTTCAAGAGGTAGGAAGGTGTATTTTGTTTCTTTGATAAGAGGAATCTAAAAGTCACATGGCAAAGGGGCCGTGAATGCAGTTGATTGATCACCCACAAGTACCTGCTATGGGCCAAGCATTGCTTTGGGATTACGGGGGAAAATAGTCATGTCCCTGAATTTGAGGGTTTTCTGGTTTAGTGAGGAAAATATCATTGATACTGGGCCAATTGCTGGGCTTGAAAGTGAAATTTTGGTTAACACATGAATTTCTCCTGTGTTCTTGATCCACACTGGACATATCCTTTTTACTATATACTGCTTATTTATATCTCCATGGCTGACTGTAGCAAATAGTTTTCAAAAGTGGAGAGCAAACATCTTCTGAAATTTGTACCAGCAAAACATTACAATTCAGCAGTTGTGGGCCAATGGCTCATTATTTTCCTTAGAATTTAAAAGGAAGAGAGAGAAATTCTTTAGTTTGTATGAGCAGGCCAGAGGAGGTGAGAGCAAGACAGGGAGAATACCAGAAAGACGCAGCTAAAGTCACTAACTCAGCTCTCTTATTTCCCCTAAAGATAGTCCTGCTGAATCACACCACTGATTCTCCTATGTTATGTTTGTTTGACTGAAACACAATTGTCAGCAATCTTCGTTTGAACTGCACAAAATAATAACCCCATCTGCTTTTCTTTATAAGCCAAATTCCTCACAGAACTACATGATAGGCATTCCTTCAATATTTGTTGGTAGAGAAAGAAGAGGTGAGTGAAGACTGACTGTACACTTTGCAGCTTTTAAAAGAGGAACAAAGTTGTTTTAGAGTTTGCAACTAGTGAGTGGTGCAATTCCAGACTGCATTATCAAACAGATGGTATGTGAGGCAGTGGAAAAGGAAGCAGGGATCGCTGGGAGCCAGAATGGGTTCACCAAGAATGGGTTGTGTTGAACCAGCTCTTAACTCCTTTTATGATTGGTGTAATGTACTGTTGTAACAGCCTGGAGGCATGGTGTGTGTGGCTCCCAGCAAGACATCTGACAAGATATTTTATGTAACTCCCATAGTCAACAGGCAGAATCATGGGTTGGATGAGTTAACAGATCAATTTCTAACCAGGTATTTAATTATATATAAAAATTTTCTACTAATGTCAGTTTGGGGAGAAGAGAAGGGAAGTTTCTCTACCAGTATATTGTGGGACTCTTATTTAGTTTGTATTTTTCAATGACTGTGATACAGATGTGGGCTCAGGTATAGCTCAGTTGGAAGAGTGCCACTCTATACTCTCTGAGGCCTTGAGTTCAATCCCCAGCACTGCAAAAACCAGAGAAGGACGTGGCAGTCCACTCCAGAAACAATTCTAAATCAATCAGCCATTCAAAACCCTATGAATAGCAGAGAAGCACTGACTTTGTGCCAAGCATGGCACAGTGTTGGGGAATATTTTGGTCTGTTGTACATATGGTCACCGTGAGTTAGACCTGACTTGACAGCACCTAGCAACAACAACAACAACCAACCGAAACTGGATATAGTTATATCAGGCAAACCCGTTACATTTCCAAATGATTAAAAGCTAGGTGGAAGAAACTTATATATTGGACATGAGTCAGGATTCCATATTGTGTTGACAGATCAAGATGATGGGCTGAATCCAAAAGGTGAATTTGAATAGGAATAAATTTGCAGCTGAAAATGGACATTGAAGAGTCATTTTCAGAGGTATGAGGTAGCAGAGCCCCAACTGAACGACACACAGTCAATTAGAGCCAATTCTGTGACATGGTGGATAAAAGGCTACATGCCTAAAATGAATTAATAGAAGCACAGTGCTAAGATCAAGGGAGATTATTATCCTTCTGTCTTCTGAATTTATCACACCATAGCCATTCAATAGAACAGTTATTAAGTACCTTTCTGTATCAAAGTCTTAGCCTGGAATTTTTCTTGTTAAATAAATTGTGGTTACAAGGAATTGTAACTACTTTCTGATGCTATGAAGAAGGCCATGGCATAGAGGTGGGCATGCAGCAAGTGCTAGATAAATGCTAGGATCACACAGCATGACTCATGCTCTAATTTACAGCTTCTAGAGTCAACCTGCCTTTCACTCCTTCACCATTTCAGACTCTAAATCTCTTGTTACATGTGATTGGACTTATTTTTTGATTGTATTCTTTCATTCAGTATTTTTTAATGGCTCATTTGATAGCATCAGGAGTCTGTGCCTACCACTATTTATCCTCTTATCTCTTTTCTCTTTGGATGTTGGCAACATTCTCTTCCACTGCAAGACATCTCCCATATTTGGAATTTCAGTTTCAAATTATGTTACCCTTAGAGACCTTCTGGTATTCATGTGCCAGAGGAAACTCTGATTGGCCTGGTGTAAATCATTTGGTCATTCTTAAACTGCTCAGTTCTGGCTAACAGTGTCTGCTGCTGTGATGGTAGTGTTGTTGTTGTTGTTGTTGTTGCTGTTGTTGTTGTGTGTGTGTGTGTTTTGGGGGATGTCTGTGAATAGCAAGTTTAGCTCCGTGTTATCCACATGTAATGAACTTCCAACAGGAAAGAACAGGATCCTGTACGAGAAAAATGGGAAAAGCATGTTAGGGAAACAAATAGGTATTTACAAACTCCACCTTTCCTGAAGAAATGGCTGAAGTGTGGGTGGGAGGAAGGAGAAGAAAGATGGCTGATGGCGTTCTCCTTCTGTCTACTGCATGAACCAGCTCCTGAGTTAAGGGAGAAGGCTGGCTATGCTTCCTTTTGACCAGTCATTATTTTAAGACTAAAGCAGAGGACTCCTTGGGTTTCAGGCTGAGATTTGCTTTTCCCTTTCTCCCTGTTTGAGTTTGAGGTTTGTGCTCTCCCCCTCTCTCCATTGCTACAGTGTGGAAGGAATGGAGTCCTAAAGGTGAACCGTTTAATGAGCCTGTGGTCTGTGAGGAAAGTCAGCACCTATCTGCTCTGCACATGGGCCAGAGTGCAGAGGGAAGAAACATGCTTAATTTTGGCTTAGCTCTGCTTCTGTCTCTGCTGGCCCAGGCCCACATTTTGAAGACTCCCTCTGAGCTGAGAAGCAGAGACCTCCAGCCTCACTTCTATTACAAGGCTTACACACTCCCTGTGAATAGAGGGAGAGGATGAATTCCTGGCTCTAGAGAATCTCAGGCTAAGACTAATTCACACACCCAGATCCCGAAGGCCCTTGCAAACCATCACATCCTCGCTTCTTGATTACCTGGGCTCACAAGAGAACACTGGCGTGGGCACCCAACTAAGTTATTAATCTTAGTATCACCTATTTGGCTGTGGACTTCACTCTAGGGCTGAAAGTTGTTTTGCAGAGAATTTTCAATCCTAATGATGTTTTCTGTGACTGATATTAGAACAGGTGAGTTCTATGAAAGCCGCCAAGCCAGCTGGCCTATGGTCAGAAGTTACTTGGTATCAGAAAATTGGCCTTCAATGAAAAGGTCACTGCAGATTAGACATAAAATAAGTGAGCCATTGGAGGTTTGGAGTGATTATTTGTATCCAAGCTTAGGTCCACAAATGCCATCTTTTTCTTTCTTTTCCCTGCCTCCTTGAAAAGCTGTACATCATTTGCTTTCCCATTTATCTATGAAGTGTTAAGAGTGGAAATCAACAGCAATTTATTATAAATCTTGAACTCACCATTGCCCCAACCCTGGGAAGAAAGGCATGGGGTCAAGTGCTTTGACATATTTTACCTTTGTATAGATTTTATATAGAGATATATAATATTCATAAATTCACATAAGTTCACAAAATATATCCAGTGGATATATTAATACATATTATGCATTTAAGATATTTTTTATTTATGCAGTATATATATTTAATATGACACATGTTTTATCTCTTTGCAACCTTGTGAAAGAAATATTATCCTTATTTTTATAGATACAGAAACAGAAGAAATTAGATAATTTTCCTAAGATCACTGGGTCAGTCAGGGTTCTCAGATGCAAATAATAGAAACTAACTCTAATTTAAGCAGAAGATCAGTTTATCAAAGGGTCAGTCCACAGGATCTTGGTGAGGGCTGCACAGCTGGAAATAATGGTGCCAAAGACCCCATTGCTACCAACTCAGGCCCAAACCTTGAGACATGTCCTGCTCATAGCAAACCAGGCAGAGGAGCCAGAGTCACAGCACCCTCGAGAATGTGGGGGAAACTGTGGATGAGTTACTTTGGCTAACATTCCTCCACCATTTCCAAATGTGGGCAGGACTTGGTGGGAGGAGTCTTGGTAACACACCTACATCCTTGCTCTAAGAGAGGCTGGGAAAGGATTCCACCTGCTGGTATTCCGGGGGATCCCCAGCACTGGACCACCAACATGAATGGCAGGTGTCCTGAGTATCACATGCTGGGCAGGTGGAACCAGGCTTTGGTGCCAGGCCCATTTGGTTATAAAGCTTTCATTTCCCCGTAGTGCAGTTTCCTGGAGGATCCCAGCAGCCGGCCAGGCATCTGCCTGAGAGTGATTTCAAGGTTCTTGCTGATCCCATCAGGGCCCAGGTTGCCTCACAACACATGTGCCTGAACAGCTTTTGTTGTTGAAAGGAAAAACATTTATAAATGGAAAAAATAGGTCTCAACTACTGATTTTGAAACTCAGTTATGTTTAAAGTTATATTGCAGTGAATTGATAGGGTTGTCACTTTGATACAGTCAACCAAACGCAAAAATTGGCCCAATGAGGTTAGGCTAAGAATGAGGAGAGTTTTGGGCTTTTGAGAAAGTGAAACATCATGGGGTGTTCTGATGAGAACTGATCCACAAAGAGATTACCTGAATGCTTTTAACTTTTTCAACCACACAGGAAATGTGTGAAAATGGTTTTTAAAGATTAAATATGACAGATAAGCCTCAGTTGTCTTGACCACCACTAGCAGTCCCTGGGAAATTCCTCCATATATGAGGCTGCTACTTTTGTGAGTTTGGTGTAGATTCTTTTAAAATGAAAAATTTATTTTTTTTTAACCCATAGATTTGTATCACAGGAAATGTGTAGTATTATTTAGTGTGTTTCCCTCAGCATTGTGTCTTAGAAGCTTTCTCTCTTGGGTATACTGATCTGCCTCAATAGTTTGTGCTGTGCATAGTAATTCATTATGGGACCACATGTGACAGTTTCCTACGGATATGCATCTAGGAAGTTTTTTGCCTTTGCAAATAGGGTATTTTTAGGTGCTGTTGAGTTGGGTCCAACTCATAGTGACCCTATGTACAACAGAATGAAACACTCCTGACACTATGCCATGCCCAGCACTATTGTCAGTGCTTCTCTGCTATTCATAGGGTTTTAAATGGCAGATTGTTTCAGGAGTGGATTGCAAATGCAGAGGGTGCCAAAAAATGTATATATGTCTTGGGATGAAGACTTTCCACTTGGTTGTTTTAAGAATGCTTTGTATGTTTACATTCGTTGGATTCAGTGAATGTCATACTACACGTTGCTACCATAATTCAATTCAACTTTGAAAAGTAATAGATGACATCTCTTAAAATATATATACTTTTTTTTTGTGTGTGTGGTCCTGGGGGTTGAACACAGGGCCTTGCGCTTGCATGCTCTGCAAGTGCTGGACACTGAGCTGCAACACCAGCCCTTTTTTTTACTTTTTGAGACAGGGTCTCTCTAAGTTATGCAGACTGTCCCTGGTCTCGAACTTGCGATCCTCCTACCTCCACCTCCCAAGCCGCTGGGTTACAGGCGTGCGCCACCATGCAGCAAAATATGTATACATTTTTTGGCCACCTGGTAGTGTTCCCTTGAACATACTTGATTTGTCTTTGTGTACGCTGAGTGTTTCTCTAAGGTGGCTGTGAAGAATTGCTGACTTACAGTTAATGATATTGGCAAATTTCCCTCAGAAGTGCCTGCACCAAATTATACTCCCACTTAGTTTTGATAATATGTCAGTATTAGTACACTTCTTAATTTTTGTCCAGGCAAAGTGCTTCTGATTTGCACATTTCTGAATACTGATGATGATGAACTCTTTTTGTGTGTATAATGGTTGGTTGTCTGTATTTTCCTTTTGTGTATGCCCTGTTCCTATTCTCCCTCATCAGTATCCTTAAGTATTTCATTTCTAGGCTCCTGAGAATAAGGAGGATCTATCTTGTCCTTGACTGTATCTCTGGTGCCCATCATACAATATATGGTCTCATGTGTCTGACTCTTTTTCACTTAGCATCTTTTCAAAGTTTATTCATGTTATAGCATGTGTCAGTACTTCATTCCTTTATAATGGCTGAATAATCATTTTTTGTATGGATATGTCATAATTTATCCCTTTTTAAGTTAATGGACATTTTGGCCATTTCTATCTTTGAGTTATTGTGAATATTGCTGCTGGGAACAGTAATGTTCAAGTATCTGAATATTTGTTTTTAATTTTAGGGGGTATGTATCTGGGAACAAAATTATTGATTCATGTGGTAATGTATGTTTAATATCTGAGACTATGCTGAGCTTTATCTGTGTTTTCTCTAATCTTCTTACCAATTCAGGGAGGAACAGCCCTAATTACTTCTTACAGATAAGAAGTTTCAGGTAAGAAAACCGAGGCCCAGAAAGTTAAGTAGCTTCCCTAAGGTCCCGTAGCTAGTAAGTGTTAAAGTTGAGATTTGATCCCCAGACTTGAGCCCTTGACCACTAATCTACTCTGCCTGTCTGCAGTATCTAAGAGGGATGACATTTCCCAATGTAGCAAGGGATAAGTTCTTTAGTTCCCTTCCTCAGAAACTATAAACTGAAGAAAAATTGTCTTACTACAAGAATACTACCCAATGGTAAAGCTTCCAAGATACTTATGGTCTGCCAAATTAAAGGGAGTTCTCCTATGAAAGAGAAATGAGCACAGTCTCTGCGGTCCCTTTTCTGTTCACCTGTCCATCAGGCATCAGTGATAACTGGAAGGAGTAGGGACACTTACTTTCCAAGCCTTCCACATTTTCTCTGCTCTTATGGCTACCTCTTCAGTCTTTTCACTGCCCTTGAGCCCTTTGTCCCTGGGGAACTGCTGATTTGAATTGTAGAGGAACTCTCAAGCAGGATATCCAAGCAGGAAGCTGCACAAATATCTGAGTCTTCATTTCATGTGGGGATTTCCTACCACTTTTCTGAGAGAACCCACAATAAGTGGTGTTCATTAGGATTAATACACGCTGACTGTGGAAATGTGAAATTGATCACAGATATCCCCAAGGGGACTGAGCAATAAGGCAGGGAACAGAGGTGTCTGCTGGGTTCATCACAACAGAGACCTGGTAACTATAGAAAAGTGAAATCGATCATATGAGCCATAATGGTTAGAAAGTATCCACATCACTTTGGGCACAGAGAGTTAACATAATCTCTGTTATATCTGCTGCCCTAGAGAGATATTGAAGAGCCTAGCTCTATTCTCAAATCCCTATCCTGTTCTCAAGTGGCATCTTTTATCAGCCTGCTATAGTGGGACCAGGGCTAGGATTTAGCTCTTTTGGTAGAGTACCGCTTCGCAGTCTCTGAGGTCCTGGGTTCGATTCTCAGCACTGCAAGTATGGGAGACGGACATGGCAATCCACTCCCAAGGCAAGAGGCAATCCTGAAAACAATCAGCCATTGAAAACCCTATAAGGGTCTCTATGAGTAGGACACAACTTGACAGCACCCAACAACAATAACAAAATAGTGGGAGGACCACTCCAGACACCTGAGTATGTTAATCCCTGCTTACCTACCAATGTATGTGTTATTAAAGCAGATTAAATAAAAACAGATTACTTCAACAGTGGGCCCAAAGGGAGGCCAAATCCCCTAGGACAGAAAGGAGTAACTTACACTTTGGACTCTTAGAGTAGGAAGGCATTTTCTTCATGATCTATTAAGTTGCTCACCATCAGAGGAAACAGAAAAAATGTATTAAGAAGACAATGTTTATCTGTTTGTTGTGGAATATGATGGAAGTCCTCAAGACCACTTTCAGATGTGGTGGGTTGCTAGATGGATCTATGGGTTCATATAGAGTCATTATTAAAGGTTATGATTTATTATAGTGAAAGGATAGAGAGAAAAATAAGCAGAAGTAAAAGGTATTGTGCTAATTTATAGAGCAAACAAAGAAGCTTGAGGAAGCTCCAGCTTCCTAGAGTTTCCTCCCAGTGAACTCACACAGGACCCACTTAATTCCTCCAGTAATAAGTTGTGACAACACGTGTGAAATGGTGTTGACCAGGAGGCTCACTAAATACTTGGGGTCTAAGGTTTTCACTGGGAATTGGATGTGTAAGTACTCACTGCCTGGCACGTACCAAAATTCCAGACTTCCATAAAGAAAACAGGTGTTTAGCATAAACTATGTGTTTATTTCCCCAACATCTGTCAGTTTGCCATAGTGTGGGGGCTTGTATGTTGCTGTGATACTGAAAGCTATGCTACTGGTATTACAGATACCATCAGGGTCACCCATGGTGGGCAGGTTTCAGCTGAGTTTCTGGACTAGAACAGACTAGGGGAAAGGATCTGGCAGTCCACTCCCAAAACAATCAGCTATTGAAAACCCTATGAATAGCAGAGACATACTGTCAAATATAGTGCCAGAAAATGAGGCCCCCAGGTTAGAAGGTATTAAAAGACGACTTGGGAAGAGCTGCCTCCTCAAAGTAGAGTCTACTTTAATGACGAAAATGGAGTAAAGTCCCAGGGACATCCCTTTGCTGATATGGCATGACTCAAAATGAGGAGGAACAACTGTAAACATCCATTAAAAATTGGAATGTGGAATGTATGTAATATGAATCTAGGAAAATTAGAAATTATCAAAAAGGAAAGGGAGCACATAAACTAACATTCTAGACATCAGTGAGCTAAAATGGACTGGTATGGGCCATTTTGAATCAGATAATCATATGGTCTACTCATGTAGGAATGACAAAGAGATTGCATTCTTCATCAAAAAGTTGTTGTTGTTGTTAGGTGCCATCAAGTCGGTATCTGACTTATAGCAACCCTCTGTACAACAGGGGAAACACTATTGTCAGTGCTTCTCTGCTGTTCATAGGGTTTTCAATGGCAGATTGATTTTTGGGAGGGGGTTGCCAGGTCCTTCTCCCAAGCCTACAGCTTTTGGTGTTCCCAGGTGGTCTCCCATCCTGGTACTAACCAGACCCAACCCTGCTTAGCTTCCAAGATCTGACAGGATCGGATGCCACAGGGCTACAGCTGCAGGCTTCATCAAAAAAGACATCTCAAAATCTGTTCTGAAGTACAATGCTGTCAGTGATAAAATAATATCCACACACCTACGAGAAAACATCGGCCATTGAAAACCCTTATCATGGGGAGTTACTATGAGTCGGACCCAACTTGACAGCACCTAACAACAACAACAAACAATACAAGTAAGGCCACTAATGACTATTATTCAAATTTATGCAATATGAATATTATTCAAATTTATGGCCACTACTAAGGCCACAAAATAGGGAAGATTTATCCAGCTCCTGCAATCAGGAATAGATTGAATATGCAATCAGGACGTACTGGTAATTACTAGTTACTGGGATTCAAAAGTTGGAAACAAAGAAGGCAGCTCAGTAGTTGGAAAATATGGCTTTGGTGACAGAAACAATGCTGGAGATTGCATGATAGAATTTTGTCAGACCAATAACCTTTTCATTGAAAATACATTTTTTTTCAACATAAGTGCTGACTATACACATGGAATCACCAGATGGAACATACAGGAACCCAACATTTGTGGAAAGAGACAATGGAAAAGCTCAATATTAAAAGTCAGAACAAGACCAGGCGCTGATTGTGGATCAGACCATCAACTACTCATATGTAGGTTCAAACTGAAACTGAAGGAAATTAGTATTGTATGAAAGCCAAGGTATGACCTTGAGTATATCCAACCTGAGTTCAGAGACCACCTCAAGAACAGGTTTATGCATTAGACACTAATGATCGAAGACCAGATGAGTTGTGGCATGACGTCAAAAACAACATTCATGAGGAGAGCAAAAGGGTATTAAAAGAACAGCAAAAAAAGAAAAGACCAAATTACATGTCAAAGGAGACTCTGAAACGTGCCCTTGAATGTCCAGTGTCCAAAGTAAAAAGGAAGGCATGATAAAACTGAGAAACTAAACAGAAAATTTCAAAGGGCAGCTCAATAAGACAAAATCAGAGCCTGGTGTGGTGATGCATGCCTGCAATCCCAGCAGCTGGGGAGGCAGAGGCAGGAGGATCGCAAGTTTAAGACCAGAGGCAGTCTGCATAACTTAGTGAGACCCTGTCTCAAAAATTAAAAAAAAAAAAAAAAAAAAAAAACCAAACAAGGGCTGGGGTACAGCTCGGTGGTCCAGCACTTACAAAGCATGTAAGCATGAGTCCCTTGGTTCAATCCCCAGTACCGGGGGTAGGGGAGAAAGAAGACAAAATAAAATATTATAATGGCATATGCAAAGAGCTAGAGATAGAAAACCAAAAGGAAAGAACATGCTCTGTTTTTCTCAAGCTACAGGAATTGAAGAAAAAGTTCAAACCTTGAGTGGCAATAGTGAAAGATTCTATAGGGAAAATATTAAATGACACAGGAAACATCAAAAGAAG